>CM038794.1:265318887-265462798 GCA_021764765.1 Vicia sativa | reverse complement strand
GCAACCCCTCGCCGGTTCGCCTCGAAGCCGTGAGCTAGGGTCTGATCATCTTCTTCTAGCCCGAAATCGAAACAAGAAAAATACGAGGAATAATGGAAAAGGGGACCCTACCCCTAAATCGACCCTCCTCCGAATCCAATGGTGGTATTGGTTTTACTGACCGCTCATACAAAGCCGTTCAAGAAGTACTAAAACCCTAACTATGGCAATTCCTTGTTTTCACGCAAGCTTCAAACGATGGCCCGCATCAATCACATGGAGTCTCATGAACACAATAAAAGCATTAGATTCAATGGAAACACGCATAATAAAATGTAAAATCAAAAGTTTGAGATATGTATGATCATGTATGCATCGATTCGTGATGATTTAATCAATGGTAATGATACATTCTTACTCAAACCTACCTCCCGAGCACAATGGAATGGTTTGTTTGGACCGAAAAGGGCGAAACAAGAACACGATTTTCACAACTTTGAGAAATTTTTGACAAAATAAGGGCTCTTTCTTGCTAGGGTTTCGTCTCTTCTTTGTCGGTCGCATTGCTTGGTATTTATGTAAGAGGTTTGAAAGAAAGAGTGAAAAAAGATATGATTTGCATTCAATTTTTTTCAAATAAAATCAATTTTCTTGAAGGAAATTTGATTTCCTCTTCAATGCTTGATCATGCACGATTTGGCAAGTATCTCGGCTTTCTTGGACATTAAGGAAGATATAAAATCACCCCTTTTGAAAATACTTAATTTTCATATTTTATATAATTTATTTTTGAATTAAATGTTATAAAATTCAAATATAAATCATAAAATAGAAAATTACCAATGCCAAACATTTATGGGTCAAAATCATGTCATGAACAAGTTTGATCAAAAGATTATAGGCCCATTTGGAAAATTTTGCATTTGACCAAAATGTCTTTTGGTAATTGTCCAAAATCGCCCAACTTCCGAATAGTGTATATTGCTCAATTTTCCACATTTTTGAGTGTTCTTGGACTTTTGGAAAGCTCTAAGAGTCCTCTAACCAACCTTTTGGTCTCATCTCAATTGAGTTACCATGCTCAATATATCTTCAAAGCAAAAAGTTGACTTTTGTTGACTTTGAAAATGACCAGTAATGTTTTGAGCTATACCTCTCAAATGAAGCATTTTTGACATTCTTGTGAGACATGAAGTTGTAGAGAATTGAATTTTTCAAAAAGAGAGGTGGTGGAAAATTTCGAAAGTATGAGAAAGTTATGATCAAAGTCCGTTGACTTTTCACCTAGAAACCTAATTTAGAAAGTTTGACTTTGAGCAAATCTTGAGTTTTCTTGATGAATCATGATCAACCTTGATCAAATGATGAATGTAACTTCAAAATGAGGATGTTGACCAAAAATTATGAAGTTTGATCAGATGTTGACCATGACTTTTGTCCAATACAACCGATTTTCAACCATCCGAGCAATTGTCCGAGGAAACTTGACTTGTGAGGCTTGAAACTTGACATGGAGAATCTTTGAAGCATATTAGGAGGCATGAAGGCCATTGGAGATGTTGGAAGTTCATCTTGACTTGAGAGATACCAAACCCTAATTGGGTTGATTGCCTAGAGAGTTTGTCTGATCAACTCGAGAACTTAGAGTATGGATGAAATCTCTTGAGTAGATGGAGGGCAAATTTTGGGGTATGACACACGTCACCTACAGTAAGAGCCAAAGAGGATTGGTATTTTGATAGTGGATGCTCAAGGCATATGACTGGGTTTAAGGAGCTAATGGTAAATATCCAAGCATATCCAACTGGTTGTGTTACCTTTGGGTATGGAATAAAAGGTGAAATCAAGGGAGTAGGAACGACAAATTTCCCTGGGATTCCTAACATTGAAGATGTGTTACTTGTCAAAGGATTACCAACCAATTTAACTAGCATAATCCAACTGTGTGATCAAGGATTCAAAGTAAATTTCACACAGTCTGAATGTATTATTACAAATAAGGGAGGTGAAGTTGTTATGCAAGGAATAAGGACTAAGGACAACTGTTATTTGTTGATATCCCAAGACATAAGTTACTTCACATGTACTGAACGCATAAATGATGAAGGCAGATATCCTCTGGAGAATGTGTTAGAACATAGTTTGGTTCTACATCTTCTAAAGAGGTTTTGATGATAACAAATTATATTGATGAAAATTATGTTTTGACTATGGTAGATAAATATTTTATATTGTTATCTTCTATTGTTAATGTGCATAGCTAAAGTTCTGGTTCTAAAAGAACAAGAAGAATAAGTTGCGCTTCTGTTTGTAAGAAGAAGTTCTGATTGATAAGAAAGATACGCTAAAATCAGCCTACAAATTCTCACGCTCATTAGAATAAGTTATGATTAGTTCAAGTCAAACTTCTAAAAGCACCAAGTTGCATCTTAAACTTTGATATCTATCCTTCTTTCTGCATTTCATACTTAGTTCTGATGCGTTACAAAATTCACAAATGGAAATATTAAAAGTAACGGCTGGCTGCAGACAAGATCTGTTATTTATGGAAAGGAGCACTTAATGCAAATCATCAACATTCCTTTTGTAAACTCCGGTGACTCCCAACGGATCAAAGCAATTGCCTATATAAAGGAGCATCACCTTCAAGATTCACGCGCATAATCTCACCCTCTGAAAACAACTCAAAAGCTCACTTCGTATTTTCCTCAAAGTTTTTATTTTTTATTTTCTGTGTATAAATAGTGTATTGTCATACCCCAAAATTTGCCCTCTTATTCCTCAAGACATTTCACATATCCATACTCAAGGATTCCTCAAGGGTTGATCAGACAAACCCTCTCCTAGATAATCAACCCAAACTAGGGTTTGGCTATCCTCAGATCTAGATGGACTTCCAACATCTCCAGAGGTCATCATGCCTCCTCATATGCTTCAAAGAATCTCCATGGCATGTTTCAAGCCTTACAAGTCAAGTTTCCTCAGACAATTGCTCAGATGTTTGAAAATCAATTGTATTGGACAAAAAGTCAACTGTGGTCAACATACAGTCAAACTTCATGATTTTTGGTCAACATCCTCATTTTGAAGTCATATTCATCATTTGATCAAGGGTTGATCATGATTCATCAAGAAAACTCAAGATTTGCTCAAAAGTCAAACTTTCCAAATTAGGGTTTTCTAGGGAAAAGTCAACTGAACTTTGACTGGGCATAACTTTCTCATACTTTATCATAAATTTTGCCACCACCTCTCATTTTGAAGGAAATTCAATTCTCTACAACTTCATGGCTCACAAGGATGGTCAAAAAATGCTTCATTTTGAAGATATGGATCAAAACATTACAGGTCCTTTTCAAAGTCAACAAAAAGTCAACTTTTTGTATTTAAGGTTTATTGAGAATGGAAACCCCAATTGAGATGAAACCAAAGAGGTTGTTTATAGGACATCTAGATATTTCTAAAAAGTCCAAGAACGCTCAAAAATGTTGAAAATTGAGCAAGATACACCTTGTACAAGTTGGGCATTTTTGAACAATTGCACAAAGAGAGATACTTGTCAAAATCCAATTTTTTCCAAATGGGCCTATAATTTTATGATCCAAAATTGATCATAATATTATCCATGACCTCTTGATGCCTTGCCATGACCTCATTTTATTTTTTTAATTTATTTTTGAATTTAAAAACAAATAATTCAAATTTAAATTAAATAAAATATGGAAATAAGGTATAATTTGAATTGGGTTGGTTTTTTATCAAGCTTGAGGTCCAAGATAGCCCACAAAACATACCAATTTCGTGCTAGCTCATGCATGGGAAGAAAAATCAAATTTTGAAAAGATTTGATTTTATTTGAAAGGAAATTATTTTGCATTGAATGACATATCTTTTTTCTTTCTTTTTGCTCCAATATCACACTCTATAAATACCCAGCACATGGACAAAGGCAAACGACGAAACCCTAGCCCTAGCAAGCAACCCTTATTTTCTCAAAATTTCTTCGAAGTTGTGATTTTTGAATTTCACTTTCCAGCCAGTTTCGAGGAGTTTCAAGCATTCCTTTGCCTTCCTTGATATCCCAGCAGTCATTACCAGTCCTTACACGAAGCTAGAACTCCCCAGATCGTGCCACACAAGTCACTCCGATTTGGTATTTTTCATAATTTTGTTTTCATTGATCCATGCGTTGTTAACTGCTTTCTCTTGTTTGTATGAACTCAGGATACTCATTAGATCAGGAATGATGCATCTCATGCAAGCTTAAACGTAGAAAACACGAATCACCATTGTTAGGGAATTTTGAACTGTTCGATTCAAACCGGCTGATACAGGTGTTTTCAGGGCAAACAGACACCACCATCGTGTTCGCAGCCCTCGATTTAGGAGGGTAGGGTATCCCTCTGCCATTTATTTTTCGTATTTTTGCAGGTTTTGAATTTTGTTTGGCCGGAGAAGACGACCGGAGCTAGGGCTTCGGCGTCGTTGACTCATCTGTGACCTGCGAAGGCATGCATGGCGCAAAAGGAAGCTTTCTGATTCGTCCATCCGTTCCAACTGGGATCCACGCGTGTTGACTGTGCTTTGAGTTATAATCAGGACACGTTAGCGCTTATAAACCACTAGTTGCAATTTCCAAACACAAAAGCAAGCTAGCTCAGATGGCAATGCGTGTATGGATTTCCTCAGAGGACGTGGGTTCGAGTCCTGGCAAGACCATTCTTTTTTACCAGTTTACAAAACTAACTTTTTCTTTTCTTATTTTCTTTAATATTTTCATGTTAATTTAATTTATCTTTAAATATTTTTATCATGCATTTAAAAAACACTAAAAATATTTTCCTCTTGCATTATTATCAGAAAAATATTTATTTAATTTTTTAAATTAAAATTAATATTTTTGCATGCATATTTTAATTAATTGCTAATTGACCATTTAATTGACTTTTAATTATTTTAATTATCGAAATCGATTCAGAAAATTACCAAAAAAATTATCTTATCATCGTATTGCTATTACTAATCTAAAAAAATTTTCCTCATTCAGAAATCATGTTTTTACTAACATTTTTCCTCTTATGCAATTTTCTCGTATTTTCCGATTTTGTATCTGTTTACAGGTTGTAATGTTTCGGACGATTTTTCTTGCTTTTCTTTTTCATATTATGTAACTTCCTATGGATGCTTTAATTAGGACTTTACTTCCAATCTGTATCATGCGAATTCAGATTTAGCACCCTAAACCGCTAGTAATTAGGCGTATGGCAAGATAAAATTGGACGAGATCACCCATAATTTCAAGATAAATATATACCGAATTAACACACTCTTTCACACATGCACCCCTAGAGTATTCTCTCTCGTTGCCTTCGAATAAATGGTCAAGTCCTCGAACGTAGAGGCATCCTAGCACCGCTGCCACGAAATATATCATCATAGTCCCTTCGATACAAAGATCATAGACCCACGATGTCGCCTACGAATACATGATCTTGACCCTCGATTGTTGCCTATGAAAAGTGATGATCGTCTCTTCGAATGTGCTAGGATACTCCTACAAGTTGCCTTCTATGACCATCTGATGTCCCTTCGAATGTCCCTTTTACATCCAACGAATAGGATTACCTACCAACTAATGGTACGGATAGCGCTATTCTAAAGGAACGTAAAACAACACGAAAACGACCATTCTGAGTAGGTTATAAGACTTTTAGTTGCTTACTCAATCAAATAATTTTCACACCTCACACTTTTGTCAAAGTTCAAACTCTTTTCAAAACGAAACATTTCTGAACACTTTGTATACATTCCTACATGAATCATTACAAAGTCAAAGCGAAATGCCTTTTCAAAATATTTTTATCAAATACACACAAAGCACAATTTTAAAGTGATCTAAGAGCAACTAAGAGCCCGTAGAAAACTACGGATGGAAATGGGTGCTAATACCTTCCCTTTTCATAACCTTCTCCCTTACTTAGAATCTAACGAAGGTCTTTTCCTGTTTTTTTCACCTTCCTTAATTGATAAAAGAAAAGTCGGTGGCGACTCTTGCTATCCGTACATTTGCGATACAAAAATCTCAAAGTCGTTCATCAGATACAAAATCTGGCGACTCTGTGGAGACACCCTAAAAGAGAGAATACCTTAGGGATTTTAGATCATTTTACCGCTTTCGCTTGACTTGCTTGCTTTATCTTTAAGGGTTGCTTGGTATTATACTTGTGGGGATCCTACACCGGATCCATGTTTCCTTAGGTAAGTAGCAATAGATCGTCACTAGGGCGATATCGAAACGGTCAACATGATGGCTACGTTAGTGTGACACTTTGGATGTCCCGATACTTTCATTTCTAAGTTGAGGATAGTATTTGGCTTCGCGTGGTTTCATCAAAGACTAACTCAACTTTTAGAACCTTAATTGACCCATCTTGGCCATTAGGTAGTGAGATGGCCGACTTTTGGTGTAGACCGAGGTTGGTCGATACTGATGCTACGCTATTAAGACTGACTTTTGGGATATTTTCGTCGACCACTTGGTAGTCGTATTGAAATAAACGCCACGAAAGATCAATGATATGAGATTCCTAGAACCCGTTACTATTATAGGATGATGAACCAACTCAAACTTTTGGTAGGTAAACACCTATACCTCATGCAAGCCTTAAACCTAGGCTCATTGTGTGAATTGTTTGGTGTGCTAAACATGACATCATGACATCATCACATTGCATACCATTTCTAACTATTTCAAGGACCTAAGGATTTATCTTTGCCTGCTTTGTAGGGATTATGGCTTCTAAAAGACTATCCGAATCAACTTCATGGTGTACCTTCTCATTTCAAAGAATTGGTTTTAGATTCCGATCATGCTCAATTCATCAAAAGACATGGTTATCTACTTGACTTGGTTATCTCCGGTTTTGAAGAAGATATGATGCACGTCCTATTCCAGTTCTTTGATCCGAAACACCATTGCTTTACATTCCTAGATTATCAGTTGGTTCCTACCTTAGAAGAGTTCTCTAAGCTACTTGGGATACCTATTCTTGACCAAATGCCATTCACCGGTTTAGAAAAGGTTCCTAGGTACAAAGACATCGCATCGGCATTACATCTAAAGCGCTCAGACATTGAATCCAATTGGGAAATAAGAAGCGGAGTTAAGGGTTTACTTGCCAAGTTCCTAGTGAAGAAAGCCCGAGAATTCCTCAAAACTATGAGTTTCCATGCATTCGAAGACATTGTGGCTTTGCTAATCTATGGTTTGGTTATATTCCCTAACTCGGATCAATTCATAGATGTCAACACCATCAAGATATTCCTTACTCGTAATCTAGTGCCTACTTTACTTGGAGACATCCTACATTCTCTCCACACTCGTACTATCAAGAGACAAGGAACTCTCATGTGTTGTATACCGTTACTTTCCAGGTGGTTTATTTCGCTCCTCCCTCCATTAGTTTTGAAGAACGAACAAAGGTTGAAGTGGTCTCAAAGACTAATGTCACTCTCTCATTCAGATATCCGTTGGAGTCTTTTCTCTCAAAAGGACTTCACATTCATTGAGCGTTGTGGAGAATTCCCTAATGTACCACTCCTTGGCATAAGGGGAGGTATCACTTACAACCCTTCTCTAGCTCTACGTCGGTTTGGTTATGCTCGAAGAGATGGTCCGCATGATATGCTTCTCCAAGATATTGTGTTCGACTACAACCACGATCTCCAGAATTACCGTCGAAGGTTCATACACGCTTGGGGCATGGTAAAGAAGACTGATACCAAGACTTTGGGGCACCAAAACTCCATTCCTTGGGAACCTTATCTCAAATGGGTGCGAGCTCGAGCTCAAAACCTCATGATGCCATTCACGCCTGTTCTACCAGTAATTATGGAACCTGTTGCTATAGGTGACGTACCCTAAACCCTGTTCTCCATCCTGACATGCCTACTAATTTTGAAGACTTGAAGAGATCCTGGATTCAACTTAAAGAAGAAAGGGATACATTCGAAGCTCAGTGTTATGCAAGTGAGAAGAAGGTACTAGAGTTGACCAAGCTACTTCATGAGGAGCGGAACATCAACGCCTACCTCGGCACCAAGAGGAAGCGCCCCTGGGAGACTTAGAGCTTTAGGATTTTTGTTCTTTTATTTTTCCGAACCATCTCTTGTACTTAAAAAGAAAAAGAATAAAGAAGAGAACTAATAAATGTTTGTTCGTGCTTGTTTAACAAATTTAAATATTTAAGGTCCTTGAAAACATTGCATTGCATTTGCATAAACATTGCATTATCATAGCATAATATTTCATAATAGGTACATTGAAGATTGGTTTTCTCATTTTCTCGCTAATTATTTTAGCAGAAATGGCTCTTGAACAGACTGTCAAAGATCTTCAGGCTCAGAATGCTCAGTTCCAGGAGATGTTCACCAGCTTGGTCCAAGGCCAAGAAGATCTGAAGAAACTCATCAACAAGAAGAAGAAGGTCATTGGTGTTCTCAACATGGGAAGACGTCACAAAGGTGGTCCTAAAGTGGTTAGCCGGATAGAGTTCTCAAAAGGGAGTGTCAAGACTGAGGGAAGTGTCAAGGGCAACGAAGATGATCAGCGTGAGCCTGATAAGAAGGAAGAAGATTATGAGAATGATCAGTACTCTTATGAGGACGATAAGTACAAACAACTTGAAGACCGTCTGAATGTTGTGGAAAGCCTGAAGATGTCCGGGCTGAATTTTGATGATCTGAGTCTTGTCCCTGGTGTGGTGATTCCTCCCAAGTTCAAAGTTCCTACTTTTGCCAAGTATGATGGCATTTCTTGTCCGAAGCTGCATTTGAAGTCCTATGTTCAGAAGATCAACCCCTACACTGATGACAGAAAGTTGTGGATGCATTATTTTCAAGAGAGTTTGTCCGGAACTCAATTGGAGTGGTATTATCAGCTAGAGAGTGACCATATCCGTACTTGGAGTGACTTGGAAGGTGCTTTCCACAGACAGTATGAGTACAATGCTGAATTGGCACCCACTCGCATGCAACTACAGAGCATGTCTATGGGTCGCGATGAGAAGTTCAAAGAGTATGCTCAGAAATGGAGAGATCTAGCAGGTAGAGTTCAACCACCCTTGTCCAATAGGGAATTGGTTGATATGTTTATGGGAACACTGACCGGCCCATTCTTCAATCATCTGATTGGAAACTCTTCAGCCGGGTTCACCGAACTGATATTGACAGGAGAACGTATTGAGGCTGGTATCAAGAGCGGAAAGATTCAGGTAGAGTCGTCATCAAATACTGCGAAGAGACCTTTTGGTGGTAAGAAGGAAGCCAATGTTGTGTACGGTCAGAAAAACCGAGCCAAGACCGACCGTGCTCAATCTGTGGGGGCAGTTGTGATCTCCAATCCTACATCAGCACAACCTCAGCGAGACAACGCGCGTAACCAGAACACGCCACAAAGACAGTTTACAAAGATCAACATGCCATTGTCACAAGCCTTGCAACACATGTCGAAAGCAGAGCTGATTACCTTGAGGGATCCTCCTCAGAACATCAACACTTCCTCTCCGAGATACAATCCTAATGCTAAGTGTGCTTATCACTCCAACAGCCCAGGGCACGACACTGACAACTGTTGGGCTTTGAAGAACAAGATTCAAGATATGATTGAAGCTAAGCAGATTGAGTTTGATCCTCCTGTTGAGACTCCGAATGTGATCAACGCGCCTATGCCTAACCATGACAAAAGTTCAAATGCTATTGACAAAAATGCTTATGTTTTCAATATAGATGACTTAACCATTCCTCTGATGACTGTTAAGAAGAATTTGCTGCAAGCCGGTGTCAATCCAGGATGCCCAGAGAATTGTCGTTGGCTCCCATCTGCGCCTGACGGCTGTGCTTGGTTGAGAAGACGTATTCAGTGCATGATGGATAACTGTGAAGTGCTATTTCTGAAGCCATCACCTGTGGAGAAGCTGTGTGAAGACTTGTCTAAAAATCTGAGGATTGAAGATTTGAGTGAAACCGTGCCAGAAGTATGGGATACCTTGGGGCAGCCAAGTGGGAAGTTTGATTATATGGTGAAGTATACTGTTCCTGAAAGTTACAAGATTCCTATTGAAGATGTTAAAGCGACCAGATGGGGTGACGATTTCCCAGGAGACTATGCTGATGTAAACACAATAAGGATTTCCTCTGCTGATTATGTGCCTAGAGTGGCACCTTTCATCATTACTTCTCCCAGACCAGTTCCATACTCCTCTGACAAAGCTATTCCTTGGGATTATGGATCTGAGGTTTACTATCATGGTGTTAAGCAAGACTCTCTGACCATTGAGGATATTACAGTTGAAGCTACTATTCTTGACATTGACAACATCATCGGATCAAGTAAAGTGACCAGAACCGGAAGGGTGTTTTCTCCAGAAATCTCTCCTCCAAAAGACGCTACGACTCCAGCTCGCATTCCAGCTATTGAACCAGTTCCCGAGACTAGAGGGAAAGAGCCAGTAACTCATCCTGCTCAACCAGAAGTGCCAAAGGAAGTTACTGAAGATACCTCCAAACAAGAAATGGAGGAAATTCTGAAGATCATCAAGAAGAGTGACTACAATGTTGTGGAACAGTTGGGACAGACTCCTTCCAAGATCTCCATGCTCGCTCTGCTCTTATGTTCTGAGGCTCGTGCTAAAGCCTTGGTGAAGTTTCTGAAGAATGCTCACGTACCGCAAGACACTACTACTGATCAATTTGAAGTTTGTATTGCTAGCCTGGCTGCCAACAACGGCCTAGGCTTCTCTGATGTTGATTTGACTCCTGCCGGAAAAAAACAAAACAAAGCCTTGCACGTCTCTGTTGAATGCAAGGGCATTACATTGTCTCATGTTTTGGTAGATACCGGTTCTGCTCTGAATATTCTACCGAAGAGTGCTTTTGATCGACTTGATGTTGAAGGGTTGGTTCTGAAACCCAGTGACATATTTGTGAGAGCTTTTGATGGTTCTAAGCGAACAATACTTGGAGAGCTCATTCTGCCTGTTAAAGTCGGTTCCCAAACTTTCGATTCCACTTTCTTTGTCATGGACATCTATCCAGCTTACTCTTGCCTACTTGGACACCCTTGGATACATGGGGCAGACGCTGTTACCTCTACCTTGCATCAGAAGCTGAAGTACCCAGTGAAAGGGAAGGTTGTTACAGTATGCGGTGAAAAGGAATACATGGTTAGTCATCTGCAGTCATTCTGATATCTCGAGATAGAAGGTGAATTCTTCGAGACTCCCTGTCAAGCTTTTGAAACAGTTTCGAGAGTCGTGCCTGTTGACTCTCCTGTCACTCCTAAAGTTACACAAGTTCCGGCTAGGATGGCCTCGCTGAAGGATGCTTAAGCTGCAGTTGGAGAAGGAGGGAGTGCTATTTGGGATCAGCTCCCTGATCTTCCTTTCAAGTCCGACAAGACCGGTTTAGGCTTCACCATCAAAGGTCAGAAGATGATACGCCGCGAACGTGCCGGCCAACTTCCATTCCGCATCAACCAGAATGGAGTCCATGCTATAGAAGACAGCGACAACGACTTCGACATCAGCGAGTGGATCTTCCCAACTCCTGACAACGGACCCAGCAATTGGAAGACCTGAAGACGTCATACCCATCTCCTTTAGACAGGAGTAATTGCCTTTGTTTTTGTTTTGCTTTTCGTATTTTCTACGCTTTGAACAATAAACTTTAAAGCCTAGTGCCTTGCCCGGGTTATCATGGCTCGTTTGTGAGGGTTATTATTTGTCATTTGCATATTTTCATTCAATAAAATCATTGGACTTTTGCATTTAATTGTTGCTTTCTTTCTTTACTTTATCACCCTTCAAAAGCTATGTGTTCTTACACACACCACGTGATACATCGCTAATCACTCCGAATCTCGTTGATAACACTATGCTAGTGCTAAATATGACTTCGATAATCCGATCTACCAAGCCAAGACGAAGGTGAGGAAGATTGTGAAGTGCCAGAGAACTTTCCGATCACAAGAAGAAGACCAAGTTATACTGACCACATGAAGAGTCAGTTGAGGTTGTGAATTGATCGATGAAGAGAAAAGAGATCAAGATAGGAGCGGGTCTTGAGAACAGTGTTAAAGAAAGGTTGGTTCAGATGCTATGAGAATACATCGAGGTTTTTGCTTGGTCATACGAAGACATGCCAGGTTTATACATTAACATTGTGGTACACCGGTTACCGACAAAAGAAGGTTTTCTCCCTGTGAAACAGAAGGTCCGTCATATGCGTCCTGAAATGTCTGAGAAAATCAAGGTCGAAGTTATGAAGCAGTTCAATGCCGGTTTTCTAGCTGTCACTTCTTATCCACAGTGGGTTGCAAACGTGGTACCCATACCTAAGAAAGATGGTAAAGTACGAATGTGTGTGGATTATAGAGATTTGAACAAAGCAAGTCCAAATGACGATTTTTCACTTCCTCATATTGATGTTCTAGTTGACAACACCGCTCAACATAAGGTTTTCTCCTTCATGGATGGTTTCTTCGGTTACAATCAGATCAAAATGGCTCCTGAAGACATGGAGAAGACTACCTTTGTTACACAGTGGGGCACTTTCTGCTCTGCTACAAGGTTATGCCGTTCGGACTGAAGAACGTTGACGCCACTTATCAGCGTGCTATGGTGGCATTATTTCATGATATGATTCATCACGAGATAGAGGTCTACGTCGACGACATGATAGCTCAATCACCGACAGAAGAAGAACATCTTGATCATTTGCGGAAACTATTTGATAGATTGAAGAAGTACAGACTAAGACTTAATCCCAACAAGTGCACCTTTGGAGTCAGGTCTGGTAAACTCCTAGGGTTTGTTGTCAGTGGTAAAGGTATTGAAGTCGACCCCGCCAAAGTTAAAGCTATTCAAGAAATGCCAGCTCCCCGCACCGAGAAGGAAGTCAGAGGTTTCTTGGGACGATAGAATTACATTGCCAGTCATCACTACCTTACTTCTGAAGAAAGATCAAGTGGTGGAATGGAATGACGATTGCCGATCGCTTGACAAAATCAAGGAGTACCT
The DNA here is from genome assembly GCA_021764765.1 of Vicia sativa. Taxonomy (NCBI): domain Eukaryota; kingdom Viridiplantae; phylum Streptophyta; class Magnoliopsida; order Fabales; family Fabaceae; genus Vicia; species Vicia sativa. The sequence continues at coordinate 265,449,743 of CM038794.1, read as the reverse complement.
AAATCCTCCTATCTTGATGCCAAGGAAGACCTCTTATCATGTACTGACAGATTAGAGAACTCAATGGGGTGCGTGTTGGGGCAACATGACGAGTCCGGTCGAAAAGAGTATGCAATATACTACTTTAGCAAAAGTTTACCGATCGTGAAACAAGATACTCACACTCGAGAAAACTTGGTAGGCTTAGGTGCTCGCCGACTAAGACAGAGATATGTTGACTCACACTACCTTGTTGATCTCCAAGATGGATCCGATAAAATACATATTTGAGAAACCCGCTCTCTCCGAAGAATAGCAAGATGGCAAATGATCTTGACCGAATCGACATCCAGATACTTCTAAAACGATCAAAGGAAGTATAGTAGCCGATCATTTGGCTCATCAAGATGACTATCGCCTATGCAGTTCGATTTTCCGAAGAAGATGTTTTGTTAGTTATCGATTAGAAGAACCTGCCCACGGGGCCCGAACAAGGATCCCGATGGACTATGGTCTTTGATGGAGCCTCGAACGCACTTGGCAATGGCATTGGCGCCATCATTACATCCCCGCAGTGAACATACGCCTTTCACCGCCAGATTATGTTTCTTGCACCAACAACATGGCCGAATACGAAGCGTGCATCATGGGTATTAAAGCTGCTATTGACTTAAGAATCAAGTTCTTGCGAGTGTACAGAGACTCAGCTTTGGTAATCAGTCAGATCAAAGACGAGTGGGATACGAAGCATCCGAATCTCATTCCATATCGAGAGCATGTTCTGAGTTTGATCCCCTACTTCGAAGAGATTACTTTTGATCACATTCCACGAGAAGAGAATCAGTTGGCAGACGCGTTAGCTACTATGTCGTCTATGTTCAAGGTCAGATGGGACAACGAGGCTCCCCAAATCATCATTGAGAAGTTTGACGAACCGGGCATACTGTTGTGAACTTGATACAGAAGAGAAACCTTGGTACTACGATGTGAAGAGGTATCTTGAGACTCAGGAATATCCCGCAGGGGCATCTGTCAATGATAAGAAGTTCTTGAGAAGATTTGCATCCAAGTTCTTCCTCAGCAACGACATCTTATACAAGCGCAATCACGACTTGTGCTTACTCTGCTGTGTAGACCGGAAAACAGCGGGATGTATCATGGAAGAGTTACACGAAGGCGCATTTGGTACCCATTCCAGTGGACATACCATGGCTAAGAAAATTCTGAGAACAGGTTACTACTGGTCCACCATGGAAGCTGATTGTCACCGCTATGCTCGATCTTGTCACAAATGCTAGATATATGCCGACAAAGTACACGTACCTCTGGTACCATTGAATGTTTTAACCGCTCCTTGGCCTTTCACAATGTGGGGCATTGACATGATCGGAGAAATCAAGCCCACCGCTTCCAACGGACATCGTTTCATCCTTGTGGCAATTGACTATTTCACCAAGTGGGTAGAAGCAGCCTCGTTTGCATCTGTTACCAAGAATGTTGTGGCTCGACTTATCAAGCATAATCTTATCTGTCGGTATGGAACTCCTGAAAGGATTATCACAGATAACGGTTCTAATCTCAATAACAAGATGATCACCGAACTCTGCACGCAGTTCAAGATCAAGCATCACAATTCTTCTCCATATCGGCCTAAGATGAATGGCGCAGTGGAAGCCGCGAACAAGAATATCAAGAAGATCAAACAGAAGATGACAGTGACTTACAAGGATTGGAACGAAATGTTGCCATTTTCTCTCCACGGTTATCGCACTACAGTACAAACATCAACAGGGGCAACCCCTTTCTCTCTTGTATACGATATGGAAGCGGTCCTACCTATCGAGGTTCAGATACCCTCAACCAGAGTCCTCCAGGACGCAGAGTTAGGCGAAGATGATTGGGTCCAAACTCGCCTTGACCAGATCAACTTAATCGATGAGAAACGACTCGCATCCATCTGCCATGGACAGATCTATCTGAAACGAATGATCAGAGCATTTAACAAGAAGGTCAAGCACCGAGTTTACCAAGTCGGTGATCTAGTAGTAAAGCGCATCATTCTTCCACAAGGTGATCCCAGGGGCAAATGGACTCCCACCTATGAGGGACCATTTGTAGTCAAAACAGTATTTTTCGGCGGCGGAGCTATGATACTTAGCACCATGGATGGTGAAGACTTCCCACACCCTGTGAACGCAGACATAGTAAAAAAATACTACGCATAAAAGAGACCCGCTAGGTCGACTGACCTAGGCAAAAATAAGGGCATCCTGGCGAACCAAAAGGGTTCAGGCAAAAGTTAAGGATATATATAAAACATGTACACCCGGCAAGTCGAAAACCTGCAAAGGCGGCTTGGGCAAAAAAGGGTATCCCTGTAGACTGAAAACCCGAAAGGGAGGTCTAGGCAAAAGTTAGGGATTTAAGCGTACGACTATGTCTCGTCCAGATCACCTACTTCCAGACTACTATCAACATTCAAGATTCAAATGGCGAAAATCAATTCACTCACTTTCTACTGACAGCAAGGAGATGATATAGTCGAAATATATGAGTACTAGCATAGTTGGAGCTTAACGAGATTGTTTCCGCATAGCTTTTTACTTTTCTTGTGTATAATCTACTTGGCCATACACCACCTTTCAAATTAATACAAATTCTTTCTCTTTACAAATTTCATTGTTGTTGTTTGCATAAAGTCCAAAGTTTGCTTTGAATGATTATATGCATATGACAATAAATATCTACTTACAAACATGCGAAAAGTGAACGAACAAGGATAATTACTACAGGCTCTAGGAATTGAGATGACGACGAAAGTCACCAATACGTTCCCCTACAGAGTTCAATCCCCACAGAGATGTCGCTCACTACAAACCTTCCCCATTGGAGTACACATTTTTCTCCACTAGTCCAGACATTCCAAGCTTTATCACGTTAGTCCCCGAGCAGTGATTCCAATCGACTGAACCATGTTACATCAGTATCCAAGAAGTAACGATTCATCACCAGCGGAGGTATTTATCCTCAGCGGAATATCTCTCATTCTCCCCGGCAGCAACAATATCCAGACTTGAAACTTGGTCAGATAGTGCATCGGAGGAAGTCTACAACTTTTATTCCCCAGCTAGAAGTCTCAACGGGCTCCAGGTCCTCCTAGCTCTGTCTTCTAGCAACAACCAAATACTCTCCAGTAGGATCTATACACAAGATCCCCAGTAGAGCGCCTCCTAAAGTTTTCCCCAGCAGGGTCTACGCACAAGATCCTCGATAGTATACCTCTCGGTCTCTACCATCCTCAGCAGTATAAATATCTAGGCTCGAGACTTGGTCAGATAGTGCATCGGAGGAATCAAGGTTATCTTTCTTCTCAGGGTTTCCATCCGTTTCGTCCCTAAACAGAAGCCAGGAATCCTCAAGCAGAGCATCCACATCTTCTTTAAGCTGGATATGTTTTGAAATACCACAACATCTATCATTCATACATTATTCATAAAAGACATAATCTGTGCATATGTCATTCATACACATTGTCATGCATCATAATCTGCATAAGACTAACCATATGTTATCAAAATTTCTTTTGTTTTTCCCAAACAGGTGAAAATCACTTCTAAAAACGACAGGTCCAGGATTAATACCCGAAGCCAGACGGAAACCCTATCCGAACGACCACCCTTGTTGTCCTCCGACAACAGATCCAGGATTAATACCCGAAGCCAGATGGGAAACCCTATCCGAGCGATCACAAGTTATCCTCCGATAACAGGCACTGGATCAACACCCGAAGCACAACAGGGAAGCTATCCACTTTCTGCCGATTATTAGCCCCTCAGAGTAATCAAGACTAAGATTTATTCTGACACTCTCTTATTATCAACAGCAACTACAGAGTCTGGCGTACGACTCAGTTGTCCTGGATGGCATCTTAAGCCCATCTCCGACTATTTGTCGACATCTCTCCACTTTCGGAATGCTGCATATTTGGTTAAAAAACCAATACAAACCGATAACTTCATTCAAAGACACGCACGAAGTCTAACGTACGACTCTCTCCGGATGGCATCTTAAGCCCATATCCGTGCTCCCTTCTACCTTCAGGAACATCTGCAGAGCCTAGCGTACGACTCGTTCCCCAACATCAGTCTCTCCTGATGGCATCTTAAGCCCATCTCCGACGATTCTCCCATTCAGACGACGTTCTTGAGTCTAGCGTACGACTCATTCCCCAGCGAAATCTCCAACTTTTCCAAATGGCATCCATAAGCCCATTCCCGCATTATCAATCAATGGCGAGTGCAAATTTTCAGGAGTATTCCAGTGTTCAATCATCTTCTACCTCCAGGTCACGAAAGGCAAGCATGCCAATCTTACCCTTCCAGTACAAGAAGATTGAACAGGGGCAGGGCAGCTGTCATACCCCAAAATTTGCCCTCCTATTCCTCAAGACATTTCACATATCCATACTCAAGGATTCCTCAAGGGTTGATCAGACAAACCCTCTCCTAGACAATCAACCCAAACTAGGGTTTGGCTAGAAGAAACTTATATACATCAGAGTAAGTATGTTAAAGAACTTCTGAAGAAATTTGACATCTCAGATAGCAAACCTGCTAAAACTCCTATGCATCTCACATGTATCTTGGAAAAGGAAGAGGTAAGTAAGAAAGTAGGTCAAAAGATTTACAGAGGTATGATTGGCTCTCTCATATATTAACTGTGTCAAGACCTGATATTCTATACAATGTTTGTCTCTGTGCTAGATTTCAATCAGATCCTAGAGAAACTCACTTAACTGTTGTTAAGCGAATTCTCAAGTATTTGAAAGGTACTATTAATATTGGTCTGTGTTACAGAAAATCTAGAGAATACAAACTTGTAGGATACTGTGACGCTGACTTTGTTGGAGACAGAATAGAAAGAAAAAGCACTTCTGGAAGCTGCCAGTTTCTGGGAGAAAATCTGATATCTGGGTCCAGCAAAAGACAAGGGGTCTGTATGCTAGAGAAATTATAGAAATTAAAAGCATGTGGTAATGCCATTAAAGGGTTTATGTTTTCAAAACATCACTTAACACTGTTTGAACATGTCATTCAACATATAAATATCCCATACCAAGTGCAATCATTCCAAATTCCCCCCACACACTACACAAAATTTTTCCCTACAGTGCTCTCATCTCCTACCTCCGAAATGACAACCTTCATCTTTCCACTTTCAAAAACTCCAACATGTCTCCACATGATGAATCCGTTCCAAGCAAGATTAATATGTCTTCATCCAACTGAGAAGCCCACCATGAGAACATCTCCGCTGATGAAGCTCTAGATGTGGCTCCTTTGGCCATGATTCTATGTTCGAATTCAAGACCTAAGAAGCTCCGCACATTCCATGCAAGACGTTCAAGGGGAACTTCAGTCCCTGTTGTAGGTAATGTCCCTAATCCTACTAATTATGAGTCAGAACAAGATATTGTAGACGTTGATAAGTGCCAAAATGTAGTTATTTTGTATATATGTTTTGTGGCACTTATCTGTTCTTGTTTGTTAATAATCGTTGAATAACCCCAATTTTTGTTGTAAATACGTTTTATTGTGTTTTGCGTACATAATGTACCGTTTGATAGTTTTGTATCTATTTTTGTAGGTATTTGTTGCATATTTGGAGCATGGAAGAATAAAGTGTCTAAGACAAGGCTCCGAAGACGCATTTTTGGGAAGATAAACAGCAACTTTCGCGCTTAGCGCGGTTGTGAGCGCGCTTAGCGCGGTAAGGCGGTTTAAGTAATAAAGTAAGTTGCGCTTAGCGCGGCTAGCGCGCTTAGCGCAATCTGCGGGATTTTGTTTTATAAATTCTTTTCAAAACAGATTTCTAGGTTATGGTTTTGGGGTGGTTTTTGATCCCCATTTCCATCAACCTTCATTTTTGGTAGATTAGCTTAGAAAACAACATTAGGGCTTGCTCATGGATGATTGGAGGTGGATTGCTCTTCGATTGGCTCTGACAACCAATGTAGATCTGTGGTTTATCTCTTCTCCTCTTTGTGTATTTCTATTTTGTTGGGTTTGTATGTATTTCTAATCATAACTCATGTATATTTGTCGCCCTTGGCGTTATATAAAGCTTGCTTATGAATTTATGTTGGTAGTTATCTTGGGTTTTTACTCTATGTTAGGGGTTTGAGCTTTACTAGAGATAGATTGCTTAGATTCTTACCTAGGATGATTATCTTTTAGTTTCTGAATACTAGAAATGGGTTTAGATCTAACATTGACTATAGAGTATCTGATCTTAATGCCTCTGCGTTGGTGAAGTATGCTAGAGATGGTTATGGAGGTGACGCAGTTGACTTCTGTGTTGTTGAGATAGGCCAAACATGGCTATTGAGATGATTCGGGAGGATTCTCAATTTGGGTTAGAAATAACCAAGGTTGTGAGAGGTATGTGATGACACAGACGAGTATCGTAGGTTGAGTATGACATGGGTGGTAGATTTAAGTCTGTGACGGGTAGTTTACATTCGTTCCAGATAAGTTGTCTATCCTTTATACTTTTTGTTCATTTACTTTCTGTCTTTATTTTCATTTCTTTTAATCTCAAACTCATTAACGGTAGAATTGTCGAACGACGAATCAATAACCAATCTCTGTGGACACGATACGATATAACCTAACCGGTATATATCACCCGGTAAAAATAAATACCAACTCTTTGCTTGCCGCTTTACCGCAACAACAGACGTTTATAGGACTATTAGGAGAATATTCACTAGGGTTTTGAATGAAGGCTTACCTGTACGTGGTGTTATGATTCCTCTCTCACATATACCTATTGAGGTTGCACCTAAAGGTCTTGTTGAACCATCTAAAATTGATGGAGAAAACACTGAGAAAAATCTTGGAAAGGATACTGAATCTGATCTTGGAAAATCCACTCCTGATGTTGGAACATCACCTATCAAGAAAACACCTAATACCAAGAAAGACACCACAAACCCAAAAGAACAACAAAACAAGATGGATGAAGAGATGGTAGATGTGGATAAACTATCTAACAATTAATTGATTATAAATGTGAACCTTGGGATTACTAAGAGGTTGAATATAAGAAAGGGTAAGGATACATCTACAAATACTCCCACCAAGAATGTCAAGAAGAAGGTCCTGTATGGACCTCCAAAATCCTGGAGGAAAGATGTTCCCTCATCAAACAAGAGGAAGATTAGGTCTGAAACAAACTCAGACTATGAAGTTGAGGATGATGTCCAAGACATCACTCCTATTAAGAAAGCTCTAATTAAGAGGACATCTGATAATGTGCCTGATGCCCCTACAGATAACATATCCTTCCACTCCACCAGCTATGTCACAAGATAGAAGTATATTTATCAGAGGAGAATTTCTTTGGAGAGAGAATTGGGAAAATATGCCTTAGAGTACAAGGAAATCATGAGGCTAATATCTGCTACTAGATTGATGAAGACTGTAACCAAGCTAGCTAAATGATATGAGGTGTTGGTCAAGGAGTTTATTGTCAACATTCCTTAAGACTTTGCTGATAGAAAGAGCAAGGATTTCAGGAAAAAATTTGTGAGAGGAAAGTGTGTTGAGTTCTCTCCTGCTGTTATCAACAAGATTCTTGGAAGAAGTGAAGATGAGGAATGTGAGTTTGAAGTAACTGACAATCAAGTGTGTAAGACCATCACTACAAATCAAGTGAGTGCATGGCCTGTTAAGGGAAAATTATCTGTTGGGAAGTTAAGTGTTAAGTATGTAATTTTGCATAGGATTGGAGCTGCCAACTGGGTTCCCACAAACCACAGCTCAACCATTTCATTGGGATTGGGAAAATTTATTTATGTTGTTGGTATGAAGAAGCCATTTGACTACATCTTTGATCAAACAATCAAACATGTTGACACATGTGTTGTAAAGATGTCCATTGCCTTTCATTCTCTGATATGTGGTATCATTCTCCAACAACATCCTGGAATTCTATCCACTCTAGATACTTCCAGCAAAAGAGGAGCTACTCTACCACTACACCAGAAATTGTTTGCAGGGGAACATATCCCAGACATTGTTTCAACATCTGCAGGTGCTGAGAGTCAGACCTCAAGTAAAGGTGATGTTATTGATGAGTTAATAGAGACTTGTAAAGAACTGGATGAATTTATTCGTATCAACTCAGCAAGAAAGCTGAAATTTGAAGAAACCATCCGAACTTTGAGGAAGGTTGTTGTTGCAAGTGCTGTTGAGGAGGTGGATGAAGAAGAAAGCAACTCTAAAAGTGAAAGAAAGAGTTCTTCTGAGGATGAATCAGGAAGTGAAGAAAATTGTGGATCTACTAATTATGCAGATAACTGAGTGTGCGGAAGCTGTGTTGATTGTGTTTCCTATGGCTCCTATTTTGGTTTTTAATTATCTTTTGTGTAATTTTGGAACTAATGTGCTTAACAATGAATGATTTGGCATGTAATATCCCTAACATATAACTCTAGGTAACAATGAATGATGGTTTAATCTAGTATTTCATATTGTTATCTTCCATGAGTTAATTCTGGTGTTAGCTTTGGCATATTGTGGCTAAAAATAGGGAGTAATATGTGAGCCTGAGACTCATATGTGATCCTAACTGTGAATTGTGAGCCTAACTGACAAATGGAGTGTTGAACTGGTGATGTTGAGGGGGAGCAGCTAACTGTGTGTTGATTGCGTGTATGATATGGATGTGTGACTGTGATGTTGTGTGATGTTTTAAATGATGTTTAGACATTTAATTTTCCCCGATTTCTCTGATGAACTGTGATTGTGATCATGTTGTTGCTCTGATATGTTTGTGTGTGAAGCTGACATCTATGTTTTTTTGCTGTATTTTCTTAGTTTTTAAGTGTGATGATGATGCTAATTGTATGGCTTATATACTCAAATAATGTTTTTGCCAAAATTTGCCAAAGGGGGAGTTTGTTAGTTCTGTAGATTGGCAGCAATTTTGGTAAAACAATTTGCTCATGAAATGCCATGAAGAATAACTTAACTTATGAAGCAAAATGTATCAGCAGGTTTTATGAAGATATCAAAGTAGATATCCTGACATGTGTTATAGAACTGAACAGGGTTTTTAGCTCAGAAATATTAGGAGTCGGATTGTGTTAATTATATGCTCGAAGTAAGCAAATATTTGTAATGCTCTACTACAACATTATTGGAGAGCTTTTATCCTACTTTCATGGAGAAAGAAAAGAACACGGTGAAGACTTAATATGAAGCGACTTATGGGCCAACCCTAGTTGTTGTGATCATATAAAAAGGAAAGTTAACCCTACTTGCAGAGTTAGCCACACCAGAGAAGATTTAACGTACTGTGTTTGAGTTTTAGGTTTTAAGTCTTTGTTAATTATTTCTTGTGAGCAACTCTAGTATTGTTTAATACTTGAGGTGGACGTTAGTTGAGTTGTAAGTTTTAAATCATCTATAAGCTTTAAAGCAATGATGGTTATGTGTCTTTGAAGTATGTCTTCAAGTCTTTGTTATTGTTATTATCACCTTGTGTGATTGAGGGGGAGTGAGAGGGATTTCTCATATCTAATAGGTTCTTAGATAGAAAGGTCATTGGGTCGTGATTAAGTGAGGGGTGTAAACAGGGAAGTTTAACTCTAAATTAATACTAGTAATAATGTACTTCATCCATGGCTTGTAGCCTTCAGACGTAGGTGTGATTGCACCGAACTGGGTGAAAAATTTACTTGTGTCATTTTAATTTATTGCAATTAGTTTTATGTTGTTACTTGTTCAGCAAATAGATATTAGTGTCGTGACATCACCTTCGAAATCTCATATCTGATACCACAATTTCATATTTTATTTCAAAAATGAGAGTATATACATACATATGCGTCCATTATAGGGTATTTCACATGAAGCTCATAAAAAGGTACACATCAGGGTTACTTCTGCAAAGAAACGATCTCTTCATCTTTGATATTTTCATCCTCCCGAAGTTACTTCCTTGAGACAATCAAAGGACGACGAAAATGCTCCACTTGATGCAAAGCATTCTTAAATGATTATGAAACTAGCTCAAGGGTAACATTAGTATAGTCGACCAACTTTCGAGTCAGAAAAGAGTTCTAACATCGAAAAACTCTAATCACTCTTGAGTAGATAAAAAACTATCCCAAATAGAAGTTAAAGCATGGCTCTTCCTCGCCACAGTCCTCACTTAGTTAGAGAGTGAGCCAACAAAATTAAGGGGAAGAAAAACATGCCTCGCCCCAGTAAGAGGGGTTGAAGTTATCTCTATTTCCTACAGGTGCTTATCTCGTTAAAGCTTTAGATCAACAAAACTCTCCTCTAGTTGTTGCTTCTTCGTGCAGTGCTAGTCGAGCCCAAGAACTTCCCATTGATCAGTTTCTCTAAGGGCTAAAGAGGCATAGGCACATCAGGTATACCGAGCCATAGTTTCCAGTTCTTCCTCCACGTCAAACCCGAACATATTGCCTAAATATACACAGTCATCTTCTAAAATCAAGGTCCAATGGTCATTGAAAGAATGATAGCTCGACCCCATCAACAACGAATGATCAGAAAGACCTAAAATATTTAGAAGCAGAGGAAATGTATTCAAAGTAGCTTCAATCCCTTGTGAGTCAGATTTGTACTTTGTTCTTCATCCAGTCAGCACACAATTAGTGCCAAAACAAATAAATCGTGAATATGGATATTAAAGACAAAAAATACAACAGTTTCTAGAACTCACTAAGATGAATTTCTTTTCTTCCTGAGAATGGGACTACACCAAAAGTTGAATGTAAATAAGGCGCACAAGTGTTTCAGGTCGACCTCATTCGTGGGGGAACCTCCCCCCAAAGTAACCTAGGTCACTAATGAAACTCATCTGTCGTTTCTTCTGGTACAAATATTCTAAAGTGATCTACTCCATCTAATATAAATATATAATGTCCCTATAAGAAAGTGACTTTTAGTCCTATACTTCGGAAACAACTTGACGCATCTTCCCACTACTCCGTCTCCAACAACACACATTGGAGCATGATATTCAATGAATATATGGGTGACTAGAAAGAACTGGTATTCAAAGGAATACATCTCAGGAAAGAGGCCCAAAGCCACACACGATCGACTACAAATATATTACTCCTCTATTCTGCATCAGAATTATCGGGCCACCTCGACATCGAAAAAGATGATAGAAAGGATCACAAAAGAATTTTATTTTAGGTAATCACATCAATACTAATAAAACTTCACATATGTAGAGCTTGGAGGATGAAGTTAGGAAGAAATCATTTTCATATGCTTTAGGACTTCTATCTCAAAGGCACAGAAAGATAGACGAAGAGCCAGAACAGAGAAAGTGCACTCATAAAAGGAAATGACATAATTGCCATACTTATTGCATATCTTTTCATCCTAAGTGGGTATCAATACCCCCTAGTAGGAATATGGACCGAATTCAATAAAAGATCCATCAAGATTGGCTACTTTAGTGAAAGAAAAGACTGTAGAAGAGTAGACAAATTCAAACCAAGAAGATCGAGCATCCTTCTAGGAATTGTGAGCATTCTTCTTTGATATTTTTACCAATGTTACTCTAACTTTTCAAATGCAAGAAGTTGAAACGCTAATTAAAAAGATAAATGCTAAAATTGAAAATGACTCAAATAAAGAAATGCTAACTCTTTGAGAACTATATTCTAGCATGCATAGGAAAATAAAATCTATCAACATATCATATCACTCGCCCGCAACCCTCAAGTGCTTCGAGTATTAAGAGTCATACTGATAGAACTTCTGAAAAGACGTTCAAATTATGCACTATTAAATGCTTTAATCCCCAAGAAACTAAAACATTTTATCTTGTTCTTCCAAGTGTAAAGTCAAAAGTGGTCAACAACCAAACTTGGAGTAACAAACTTATGCCTTTCTAATCATATAAACAACTTGGTGGACAACTTTTCTAGGTCAGTCATTTTGTCTCCGAACGACCACTCTGATGGAATAATAATATTTCCGTAATCTTCTTAAAACATGTGCATTATTCTTATGACACTAACAAAGATCTAAACTACAAGCACATCTAATGACTTTCTATAATTTACTCCTAACAAATAGAGAGTTCATTATTTATTTTATACTATCAATAGAGAAGGCACTAATACAAGTAAAAAGTTTTAAACACAATTTCAATTCACTCTTCTTCCTCACACGTGACTTTAGTGTTGGAGTGTTGACTTTTAAGGCCATCCCCTTCTGTGTTGCATCGAAAGCTCAGATCCACCATCACTTCCGATCCTCAATTCATTTATGTTTCCAAAACGGAATAGTGTCCAATCATATATCATATTATTCTTTAATATTTTAAAGTACATTATTTGTTGCAAATTTTATATAACATTTATAAAGTATAAATTTGAGAAAATAGTAATATTTTTACTAAAGTATATTTATCATATGTTAATGTATTCACATTTTTAAATACATCACTCAATGTTTTTTAATTTAGCCAACTAGTTCTGATCCACATAGTGAATCGACTAATCTAGTTTCATGGTTCAGAGAGACGACTCACTGGCCAAACCCTGTTTCCATCAAGAATCCAACTCGGGTCACTCAATTTAACATTACATGAAAGAAATGTTATGTGAATTTTACTTTTAACTAAAATTAAATGTTTTTGCAAAAAAAAAAAACATTTCATTCAATTAAAATGTAAGTACAAAAGTATCCAAAAGCAAATCAACCCCATTTAAATACAGAAGTATTCAAATAGAAACTCAATCATCTGATAAAGTAAACAAAGAAAACAAAAATGAAACAAAACCCACACCTAATCCATAAAAAAAAGTTGAACAAAAAGGAAAATAATGAGAGAAAATAGTTCTCCATAGATATAACAAGTTATATCTCGACAAAAAAAATCACCATCTACAGAAAAGCAGTTTCCAATGATCCACCAATATCTCTCTACCACAAAGGTCAAATACAACCACTCATCTATTAACTTAGGAAAAGATTAAGATTCTCAAGTCAGGTCGAAAAAGTACAAGAGATTCCCGCATGCCTAATAATATACCACTTTAGACCTAGGAATATACTTTTATCTTTCACATTCTTCATAGTAGTAGAGGAATGTGAAAATGATATCATTATGGAATTTCCAAATCGACCAAACTATATCGAGTGAGATCGTAACCAACCCACCTTTAATCCCACACCCAACGCTCAATGATCTAAGGACAAAAAATATAAGAAAGATCCCCATGAAGAATAAAGCACCACCATAACCACCTAAAGATACCATACCAAACAGATGCTGCCAAGTCACAAACAAATGGTTAACCAAATTGCCTCCCCCTCTACACATTGGACATAAAACACCCTCAAGATACACTAACACCCTACACCTAAATAAATTATCTTTATTAGAAGCCCTATCTTGAAGAAATTGCACAAAAATACACTTTAGAGAGGGTCCAACAACCCAAATAAGATAAAGAAACGATTTCTTATGATTGATAGGAGAAATATGAAGCATGTAGCGCTAAAGGATTACAAATTATGTCGAGGAAACTGGAAAAAAAAACTCATCCTCTATGTTACACCACCACCGTCGCCAATCAAATTCCAAAGAAAGGGCCAAACCTCGGATGGCTAATAACAAAATAGTGACTATTTCTTGCTAATAAATAAAGAATGATCTCTTCCACTTCAAGTCCTAAGTCAGGTTTCCATCCATGAACGCTACAACCTGACCAACAACCCGATTCATCTGGTCTAAGAGACTATACAATCTAGGCAACCTAACAATCAAAGTTGAGGGCCCTATACATTAGTATTTCAAGAAGGAGGTTTGGAGATATATTTTCACTTTCTTACTAATATTATTTATAAACCAATCAGAAGCATCCTTAACTTTGGAATCCAAGAGAGACACCTCTTTCAACCAGGATGGGGCAGAACGAAACCTAGTAGATTTACCAGCTAAAGACGATGAAAAGACATGGGTGCCATATATGGCGGATAATATATCATACCAAAGACCAGAAGCACTTGATATGAGCCCTCATATCCAGGTAGAAAAATTGATCAAGTTAACCAAGTGAAGGTCCCAAGTTTCCAAATCCCCCTGTATTTGGGTTTGCAAACATCGACCCACCAAACACAAGTAATATTAGAGTCTTGTTTAACCCCTTCTCAAATAAACCTTATTTGAATCTGTACAATCTTTTTCAACACCTTAACACGCATTTTTGAAAAAGACGGGAAGAAGATAAGAATAACATTGAATATCGAGTTTTGTAAAATCATCGACCCTAAATTTAACATATATAATAATGTCTCCACAAGTTTAACCTACTAGAAATTATACTAACTAGAGATTGCCACTTAGACATACTACGAGGGTTAACACCCATCGAAAACCCTAAATACTTGAAGGTAAGATACTTTTACTTACAATAGAAAAAATTAATAGTTAAGTCAAAAAAAAATATGATCCACATTAATTTCAATGAGACTATTCTTTCCAAAACGGGCATGAAGACATTAGGCAAGCTCAAAATCTCGTATATTAACTTTAATTGACCAAATATTATCAATTGCAGTTTATGCTAGGATAATTGTGTCATTCATATATTGGAGATGACATACTAAATTCAGAGAAGTGACTAAAACTCACTATCCTAAAAAATAACTCACTCCGTAGGTCTTTTATCATAAACAAGAATAAAAAAGAGAAGTTAGGGGATTGCTTTGCTTCAAATCCTTCCAAATACTAATTTTTAGAGTTTGCCAACCATTGACTAAATATCATTAACGAGTGTGTTTTATGTTTTTTTAAGAAGTTGAATATAAACAGCTCAACCTTTATGACCAATAGTGACTTTGTGTTTGTGTTGATGTCAAAACAAAAATTACAGTACATTTTAAGAATCACTTTTCTATCTAACAAAAAGTAAACCAAACAATACATTCAATCATGTCATGAATTCATTGAATCCAACTACAATTATCCTTACAGTTAAAAATAAATAAAAAATAAAGAAATGAAAGAAGCATGAAACAAACATATTCGTCTTGATGAACTGCACAATGCCGGTGGTCAGACGTGGAAGTTAATAAAAAAAAGCACTTTGATCAACTTCCCATGAGAATATGACTTTGTTATCGTAGAACTATTTATTTAATTAAATTAAAATAAAAATTAACAACTCACAACAACACAAGCAATGAATGGTAGAAACTGTTACTTGGAAGCTGAAACAGAGCCCACTAAAACAAGCATGCTTACCAATTCTTGTGCATAACTCCAAATCACTCAATTTCGATTCCATAAAGTTGAAAAATCACATTAAAGCAATATGGTCCATCATATGCTCATATTCTAACTTACTACTTCCATTTTCTATCATATAAAAAAATTGTGAACCATTAAGTCTTTATCTAACTACCAACAGTAAGTTAGTTCTATTGGAGTAGCATGTTGATCTCTTAAACATAGTTTCATGTTAAATTTTGTAGATGAAATAAATAAGCTGAATAAACCATGCAACCATTATTTCAATTTCTTTTAAATTTTTTTTTTATGGTATTATATATTTAAGCACTTCACTCTTTTGTTATGATATTTTTAAAATTATATGATTTTGACTATATTTTAATTTGTTAATAATGTATATTTATATTATTGAGGGTCAAAACTAGTTTTTAATATATAAATAAAAATTTGAAAAAAATTCATAAAAGTTATTATTTTTAAATATAAAAGAAGAAACACTTTTTAAACCTATAAAAAGAACTCTTTATAAAAGCTGATTTATTAGATTTTCTTAGACATGGAATTGATATCTACAATACACATAGATATTTCTATCAATATCAAGAATATGACTACCAAAAAATAGTATTCTCAGCATATGTTTGTTTTAGCTTTAAAAGTGAATTTTTTAAATATTTTTAAAATTGAATTTTACAAAACTGCGTTTTAAAAATATTTTAGATTTTTTTATATTCATTTTTTCTAAATTAAAAGATTAATTTTAAACTTTTATAACAAAATATGTTAGATCAAAATCATCATTTTTTTAAGTTATATTTTAATAGTTATATTTTAATATTTATATTTATAAAAAATTATTTGAAATAGCTTCATAATTAAATGATTTTTTAAAATTTTAATATTCAAAACAATTTTATAAAAAAAGATTTCAAATAATATTTTAAGAATAATTATTCAAATAAAAATTTTATTCGAAATAACTATGAAAATTTTTTTTATAAATTTTTTTAATATAAAATTATATAATACTATAAAAATAATTTAAAAAATAAAAGACCCTTAGTTTAAATATATGAATTGGATGAAGAGAACAATTGTATGACGAACATTATGAATATTCCAAATCACATGATAGAAAAAGAGAAAAAACCAGACTCTAAATAAAAAATTCTTCCCAAAATTGATTAAATTTTTTAATTAATATATACATGAGTAATATTTCAAATAATAATTATATACACAACTTGATTTCTTAAAAAAACTCTCTATTTTCAAAAACAAATTCTTTCAAAAATAAGCTCAAAATTCAAATATAAATGACAAAAATAAACATAAAAATTCAACTCATTCAACTCTACTACCTCCATCAATGGATACTTAAGCAACTCTATTTCCAATATCAAATATCAATAAATTAAACATAAATAGTCCCAAAAGAACAAACTGAATTACAGTTAGAATCAAAGAGGAACTATTCTAACATATAAATTTATTAAAAATTAAAATAAGAAAAGTATGAACTATAATTTTCTAATGAACTAAAAAAACAAAAAACAGAACCAAAATTTTGTACCTTTGGATCATCATAAGTTCATAACTTAACCACCAAAAACTAAACTTCAAAAAATAAAAATTGTTTTTCAACCTTATTGAAGTTTCTCAAATTATGCATCTGAAACTGCAGAACCACCTTCACCATCATCACCATCAGGATCATCCATAGGAGCAGGAAGATTTAGATCTAATAAACTATCTCCGAATTTCGCAGAACTTCGAACAACAACCTCAACGTTTGTCGCTGCTGCTGTAACAGCTGCTGCTATTGTTGTTGTTGAAGTTGATGCTGCTGATGATGTTCCAAATCCAATACCATGTGTTCTCTTATGTCCACCCAGAGCTTGACCTGAAGAAAATTCTCTAAAACAAACAGGACATTCATGAATTTTCTTTTCGACATTAACATTAATGTTTTGGATGTTGATTTTGTCATCATGTCGTGAAGTTGAATCGCCAGTGAGTATTTTAGTTTTCTTGTGACTCGCTCTGTGTCCTCCAAGTGCTTGATATGATCGAAACACCTTGTTACACGTGTCGCATTTGTATCTTCCTCGTACTTTCTTCAACGGTTTCTGTTCTTCCTCCTCCTCCTCCTCCTCCTCAGATTCAGCTTCACTTTCTTCTTCTTCTATTTCATCGACTTCTTCGTCGTCTTCATCGATGTAATAATGATGTTGTTGTTCTTGTTGTTCTTGATCATGATCATGATAATTGTGTTGTTGTGTTTGTATCTGTGTCTGTGTTTGCATCTGTGTTTGTGTTTGTGTTTTTGTTCTCCAATTGTTGTTATTGTCGCGAGAAAGCAACATGAGACAAAAAGCGATGTCTTCTTCGGTAGTTATATCAGAAGAGGAACTCAGCCCCGACTCGTTCGGTTTCACTGTGTCGAGTTTCTTGACTCGTTTGGATCGTGGACGAGTTGGATTTTTGGACGACTCAGTTTCGGTTTCGGTTTCGCTTCCTTGTTGGAGAATTATGGAACCGGCGTCAATGAATTGATTGGGATCTGTGAAAATGAAGCTTCTCTTTGGATTCTCTCTTAGGCTATAGAGAGATGAAGATGAAGGAGATGAATCTGACTCGGCTTCGAAACTGAGTTGAATCGTTGGTGGTGGCGGTGGTGATGGTGGTGACTCGGTTGGTTTGGGAGGAATTGGTAGGTTCATCATGTGTGATCTCATGTGTCCGCCTAATGCTCTTCCGTTGGAGAAACTTCTATAACAATATTTGCACTTGTGTTTTTCCATCATTCATAAAAATAAAATGAAAAAAATGAAAATGTGATGTAAATAAACACACTAATACAACAATATACAACACAACACAAAACACACTATTTTTTATTTTTTTGGTTATGTGAGAGAGAGAGTGAGTTTGTGATATGAGAAACCATAAAAGGAGTAGGAGTAGGTGTGACTTAGGAGATATACAAGATTACGTAAAATGAATGCCTATTTATTGCTTTTAAATATTAAAGTTAAAATTAAGATATTTATTTTTCTCTTTTTCAAAAATGGATTTTTTTTGGTCTAGTCAAAAATGAATTTCTCATTATATATATAAGAGAGGATATTTGGTATGACCAAAAAAAAATTAATATTACTTTTTTTTAAAGTTCTTTTTAGCATTTTAGGTTATATTAATAAAATAACTTTGTTTGATAAAATTCTTTTTTTAGTTTATAGTTTTTCTTTTACTAAGTTATGACTTTTTTGAAAAATCATTTAAAGTGGATTTAGAGTTTATAATGTTTAATATGTCATCTTTTCTTTTATTTTTTATTTTTTATTTTAATTAAAGTTTTTCATAATTAATTATAATTTAAAATAAATATATATGTCTTAAATAATGAATAGAAAAAAAAATGAAAATTTATATAAAAAAATTATGAATATCTTAAGATTATTTTTATGCATTCTTTTTCAATCAACTTTTTTTGTGTTGTCTGATAAATTTTTTACTTATATGCATTGCATACATTTTATTTAAATAAATATATCTTTAAAATTGTTTATGTGTGTATTTTTAAGGTTAGTTTTTAATAAAATTAATTTAGTAATAATATAATAATTAAGTTATTAATTAAATAATGTTTTTTATTTCATTTTATATTTATAAGTTAATGAAATTTATATTTTACAAAATACTTTAATTAAATTATTAATTAATCCTTGACTATCAACTAAATTATCATGTGTAAACTACTACTATTAACTATTAATCAACCATTCTAAATAACAGCTAATTGATCAACTAGTTTTTTTGCCAAATAGAAGCTAAATTATGATATTTTTTCATATATTCTAAAATAAAATCACGTGATTTAATTTAATAATCTATATTTATTTTATATTTTAAAATAAATTATTGAATTCAAAATAGTTTTTGTTGATTCAGAATGTTATCCACAAAATTATATTATTTTTATCATTAATTTACTATTTAATATATCGTCTCTTTATTCCCGCGGATTCTTATTTTAAAAAATATTTATTTTTTAAATATATTAAATAGTTAATTACTGCATATAATTTAGATATATTAAATAAATATAAAAATTGTTTTTTTTAATAAAACCGGAGGTGGTAGTATTTTTTACTGGGATCCAGTTTTTCTAATACCATAGAATGAAACTCCATTGTAAAGTAAATAAGAATTAAACTCTCTTTTTATATTAATTACTTTTAAGCTAAAACGCTAAAATGAATTAAAATTGTTATTTTAACTTTATCGTACCATAGTAACATGAGAGGCTTGCCCGTTTTCTATCATTTCCTACACCTTTTTATTAATTTAGAAAATTCTATAAATGCCCCTATAATTTAAGATATGTGATGCTTTTATCAAAATAGAAAATTTTAAGAATTAGATTTTAAAGATGAGATATAATATTCTTACTACAAATATGTAATGTCTATTTTCTAGATATATAAATTCAATTTTGAATACTTTATCACCTTTAAAAAAATTCAATGATACATTTTTGGTAGAAAAAAATAAAAGGAAAGGGTAAAAATAGAAATTTGCAGTGGTTTTGCAGTTGAAACCATTGGCTTGCTGGTTTAGTTAAAGTAAAATAAAACTAGTGTTTTTTTTTATATAAATAAAACTACAGAAAAAATTGCACCCTAAAAATAATCATGTCAAATATTAAATCATATTATAAATTTTAAAATATTTTTATAATTTTGCATTTTAATATATTTTGATTAAATATTTGTATAATATTTTTTTATAATATTAGTGTATTACCATTAAATTTATAAAATTATTAATTAATAAAGATACACTGACAATTTTATCATTCAATTAAAATATATTATTTTATAAAATCATATAATTTGTATTTATAATTATAGTTTATTTTAGTAGAGTGCATGATCGTTATTGGTTGGTTGTTTGCCGTGCTTCATGTTACATGTTTTATTTTACTCAATTAAACGTTTTTACTTATAAATTTATGATTCAATTTTTACACAAAGTTATTATTGTTAACATAACTTGACTGTGATATAAAACTGAAGAAACAAACATAACAATCAAATTGATGTGTTACACATAACCAGCATGATCTACCTGTCCTTTCAGTTGACAACCACTGGGGATTGGGACGTTACGTTGTTTTAACAAATTGACTTTTATGAACAAAAACAAAAAACTGAATAAGATTTTTCTTAAATAAATAAATATTTTCAGTTTTGATTCTGTATTCTGCTACTTTTGTTTTTTTAATATTTCTATATAAATTTTAAATGAGTTGGATTCAATAATTTATCAAATCATTTTTTTTTTTGTTTTATGATTCTTATATCAACTTTGAAAATTGAACTTATAATCTTGTGAGTAAAGATTTTAACTGAAAATTTATCAACTTAATCAATCTGTGTTGGTAATTTTATTTGATAATTCTGAATAATAATTAAGTTTATTAAAATAAGAAATATTTTATTGAATAGAGTGAATTTATTCTATATTTTCTAGTCACAAACACAATTTAGTAAGAATATACTACTAGTAATGTTGTACAAATGATAAAATTACTTAAAGTGAGATTAATATTGGTATGATTCGGCCCACCTAGGGATGGCAAAAAAACCCGTACCCGTGGATACCCGCGGATAAAATCCGTCACGGATATGGATATGATGGTTTAATGGGTATCCACGGGTAAAATAAACGGATATTTAATTGCCCGATTATTTACGGATACGGATATGGATTTGATGGTACCCGTACCCGTGGATATCCATATCCGTTAATAATTAAAAAAAAAATACTTATACGTTAATTTGTTTCATCAAAATTATTATTGTTATTTTCTTAAATAAGATATTATTATTACTGTTATTATTATTATTTGGATAAAAGAAGAAATAAAATGAAAGTGATTTATTTTTATTAATGTTTATAATTTGTTAACTTTGAAAATTTTTTTTTTTTACTTTAAAAGAAATTTAAAAAAAATTATTTAAATGTATATATTTTTAAAATATATTTAAATAATAGTATCCATAGATACCCGTTAATACCCCCGGATATCTCAAATTTCACGGATACCCATCTAACGGGTACCCACACGGATATGGGGAGTATATGGATATCATATTTATTAAATGGGGCGGGTAGCGGAAGACTACTATCCGTACTTATGGGTACCCGTTGTCATCTCTAGGCCCACCACCATTTCTATATGCACATCACGTGTAATAGTGATGATTTATGAAAGAGAATTTTTTCAATGCATTTCTATAATACTCTTATCTAAATATATTTGAATTCGCTAATTTTTTTTATCAAATAGATTCGGAGATGTATATACGAAGATATTAAATTATTTTCAAATATATATTTTTAAAATATATAGAATCAATATAAAAATCAAATCCTTTCAAACTAAACCAATTTAACATAAATTTAACAAAGATAGTCGCAAATTACACGAATATTGAAACATAAATATAATATTACATATTATTATAAACGGGTAGTTGAGGACGTCACAATATTTTGATAACATATTCTTCTGATCTTTCAAGTTTCACATCCATTTCAATCGGATTCTTAATAGAATATCGCTGAAAAAGTATTCCACATAACCTTTAAATTGTCATTTGTCTTCAACTCAAACTTGGTGAACTTTATCTTACCTTCAGCGTCAAGTTAGGGTGGACGATACTCGACCTTGACCACCTTTTGATTTTCTAGATATTGCAAGAGAGAAGTCAGTGTGATAATTAGGTCGGCGAAATGCGTGTCCTCGGAGACCTAAAACTGCAATGACGACATGTTACCATTGAAAATCTATCCGCTTTAGAAAATATATCCATGATCATTTTCAAGTCGGTTGCGATCGTTATGCTCGGTGTACCGTCCTTCGTCGCACCGTAGTCATCAAACCACAGTCTTTTACAATGATCGTAGACCTCGTCCACACATATTAGGGAATTTAGCTCCATCTTTTTAGAAATGAGACAAGCACATGGAAGGCCATAAGTTTCCCTAATTGTACATCCACAATTTGAACTAACCGGCCTCGTCGTCTCTACTCGCTTCGCTACTTGAAAAATGAAATTCAATCCCGCATGGAATATATTGAGAACCAACTGCGAGTATATAGGGTGGTCTTTGAATCAGAGTTCTACCACGATTATGCTCCGACCAAAAGTTTTTTGAATCTCATTATGTTGATTTTGGAGCATTTGGTTCACCGTGTCCCATTCTCTACAAATATCTCCCTTGCTATCACCCAACCATTTCTTCAATACCGAATGTGCATATTCGACTCTATTATTTGTTATGCTTCTCAAATGTATAACTCGGTCCATATAAACACACATAATTTTCTCTTTCACCGGATCAAGAATAATATATTCAACGTATTTCAAAACAATGGATATTTGACATACAAGCTTCTAAAATGTACCACATTCTAAACATACAACCCTTATGTAGAAGAATTTAATATATTCGTTCATGCATCCATTATCTTGTCCACCATAACACTAGATTTGACAATTTTACCCTCTTCACCCTTGATTTCTTTGTTGCCAACCACATGTTTTAGCCTAGCTCTCACATTTTTTGTTATATGGTATCAACAAAGTATTGCATATGAAGTAAATAACACACTTCCAACCACATTTATAAAGGATTTATCTTGGCCAGTTCTAATGACATTAAGCATATTATATGGTTCCTTCAACAAATTTTTGCATATATCCAACGCCCATATAACATTGTCTTCTTTCCCAGGTCCCAGAAATGCAAATCCAACCGAAAATATCTTCTCCGTAGAAGTGACACCAACAATTTCTAGAAGTGAAAACCTATATTTATTGGTCTTGTACATTGAATCAATTATAAGGACGGTTGGCAATATGTTGAACAACTTGATACTATCTAAATGTGTCCAAAAAATGTCATGAACACTGACTTCATCCTCACACACTTTGTACCTTGAAACGTAGTGGTTGTCGTTAAAAAGTTTCAAAAGTTGTTGCATTTTGGCTGTTCTGGCTTGGCTTCGTCATTCACCTTGTCCGGAACCTTTACAATAACTTTGGGAAAGATGTCAAGGTGCACCATATCTAAAATGGACAAAATAAGAAAATTTGTGCAAACAAAAATCTGTTTTTGTAACAGACATAATTTCATATATGTACATCTAAAATATAGTAGATGGATTTCAAATATGCATATCCGAAGTGGCGTTGTTTTTGCAAAATAAACTTAGATTAATGCAATGAAATGAGAGGTGAAATAAGGAAATTTTACCTTAAATTATAGTTTTCTATACTCTCTTTGATATGATAAAACACATGAAACTTAGTTTGGAGACAAAAAGTTGATTGAGAATCGTTAAAGTTTTGTGGTAGGTTTTGCTTATGGGAGAAAATGAAATGGATAAAATTGTGGTAGGGGTGATCATGAATCAAACTTATATAAAAAAGGTATTTTCGAATTTTCTTTGGTTGAGAGTTCTAGAAAACAATAATGGAGCTTGAATATGGATGATCCGGAGGCAGAGTACTCATCAATCAGAGCTGACAACCTGTGACATGTTTAGTTTTCCTTAATTTCATCCCTGTGTGTTTCTCTTTTTTTTTGGATTTTTTGCACTTTAATCTGAACATATGCATATGTATTGATCCTGGTGTTATATAAAATATGCTTTACAAATCATTATCGATGCTTTTCTTGATCTTTTTGCATTTATGTTTGAATTTGTGTTATAGAAATATACCTCATAAATCTTGATTTTGGAAGGAAATCTTTTAGTTTATAGACTCTAGAGATAGATTTAGAGCTAATATTAACTTGGGTATCAAAGCTTAATGCCTCCATGTTGTTGTTTCGAGCGAGACATCGCTGACGCGAGAATATGGTTGCTCTCGCAACTTCGTGTTAGACATAACCTTGGTTGTGTCACGTCTCATAGGTGTTGTAGAAATGGACACTTATCTGAGAGATACGTGATTATTTTGACGAGTATTGTAGGTTGTGTATAACTGATCGATGGATTTAAGTTTGTGACTATTAGTTTGAATTCATGCTTGTTAAGTTTCTGCTCTCCAATGAATGTATTGTTTACTTGTTCATAATTAACTTTTTGCACTTTACACCAAAAAACCATTTTAGCCCAAGCTTAGAAATGTAGAGATTGTTGAATGACATTCTTTCTCTCACATTGATCCATGTCGAGATGATAAAACCCGAAATATTTCCAACCATTTACTTGTCGCTTTACTGCATCAACAAAATAGTGGTAAGCATTGCTTTGCTTGTACATTGTTCATTCTTGAGCCATAAATGTGTTTTCGTTTTTCTAAACTTGTTGATTCGTGATTTCTTGTGTATCACTTTTGTTTCTTTTGGATTTATTGATTCTTGTTTGGGGACAAACAAGTCTAAGTTGGAGAGAGTTTGATAAGTGTCAAATTGTAGTTATTTTTGTATATAGTTTTGTGGCACCTATTGACTCTTTTTGTTAAAATCATTGAATAAACCCTAAATTTTGTGTGAATGTTTACATATTGTGTATAATCGTGATTTGTGTAAATAGTGTATCGTTTGATATTTTTTCATCTCTTTTATAGGTATGTATTCATAATAGGAGCATTGAGTAATAAAAGCTACAAGCATATCTTCAAAGATGTGATTTTGAGCAGTAAAAGAGAATGCACAAAGTAAAAAATAAGTGTTTCACATATTTCAAATTGTCATAAAAGCATAGTATTTAGACATTGTTAGATATATCATTGAATAAGCTTTCCAACAATTCTGATCGTGTGAAAACCAGAGTTACAGTTTCAAGTTATAGCGAAAATAAGAAACATTTTTTCTCATTGCTGTCTGGCCCGCCAGGCGAGACGGACTGGGCAAAATCTCAAAATTCACATTTACAGGTTATGAGTTGGGTAGCTTTCTCTCAACTTTGCGTTAGACCTAACCTTGGTTGTGACATGTCTCATATGTGTTGTAGAAATGGACACTGATGTGAGAGATAAATTATGTTTTTTACGAGTATTGTAGGTTGAGTATGACTAATAGATATGTTTAACTTTGTGGCGAGTAGTTTAAATTCATGTTTGTTAAGTTTCTCCTCTCCAATGAATGTATTATTTACTTGTTCATAATTTACTTTTTTTACTTTACACAAAAAAATCATTTTAGCCCAAGCTTAGAAATGTAGAGATTGTTGAATGATATTCTTTCTCTCGCACTGATCCATGTGGAGACGACAAAACCCGAAATATTTCAAACTTTTTACTTGTCTCTTTACCGCGTCAACAAAATAGTGGCAAGCATTTCTTTGCTTGCATATTGTTGATTCTTGAGCCATACATTTTATTTCGTTTATCTAAATTTGTTGATTCATGATTTCTTGTGGATTAATTTTGTTTCTTTAGGATTGATTGATTCTTGTTTGTGGACAAACAAGTCTAAGTCGAAGAGAATTTGATAAGTTCCAAATTGTAGTTGTTTTTGTATATAGTTTTGTGGCACTTATCAACTCTTGTTTGTTAAAATCCTTAAATAAACCTCAATTTTTGTGTGAATGTGTACATATTGTGTATAATCGTGTTTTTGTGTAAATATTGTATCATTTGATATTTTTTTCATCTCGTTTGTAGGTATTTATTCATAATTGGTGCATAGAGTAGTAAGAGCTGAAGGCACAACTCAAAGATGCGATTTGTAGCAATAAAAGAGAACGCATAAAGCGAAAAAAAGTTTTTCACATATTTCAAATTGTCATAAAAGCATGGTATTTAGACATTTTTAGATAGATCATTGAGTAATATTTCTAATGCTTTTGGATGTGCGAAAATCAGAATTACGGTTCTCAAGTTATGGCGAAAACAAGAAACATTTTTTCTCATTGTTGTCAGGCTCACCGGACGAGACGGTCTGGGCAAAATCTCAATATAAAGGGAAAAAATCACAATTTTAGGTTATGACTTCGGTATTTTTTTATCCCAAACCATCATAGACCATTATTTGATAGATAGAGCTAGAAGATAACAATGGAGCTTGCAAATGGATGATGTGGAGGCAGAGTTCTCATTAATCCGAGCTGATAACCCGTGAGATGCTTAGTTTTCCTTCATTTCTTCTCTAGGTATTTTTTTTGGGTTTGTTTGTACTCTTACTCTGAACATATGTATATGTATTGATCACGGTGTTATATAAAATAAGATTTACAAATCATTATCTATGCTTTCCTTGATCTTTTTGCATTTGTGTTTTTGTAGAAATAGATCCCTCAATTCTTGATTAGGGAAGATATTTATTAGTTTCTAGATTCTTGAGATAGATTTAGAGCTAATATTCCCTCGAGTATCGAAGCTTAATGCTTCTGTTTTGTTGTATCTTGCGAGACCTCGCCTACATGAGAATACAATTGTTCTTGCCACTTTGTGTTAGACAAAACCTTGGCTGTGATACGTGTCGTAAATGTTGCAGAAATGGACATTGATGTGAGAGATACATGATGATTTTGATGAGTATTGTAGGTTGAGTATAACTTATCGATAGGTTTAATTTTGTGACGAGATGTTTAAATCATGCTTGATAAGTTTATTCTATCCAATGAATGTATTCTTTACTTGTTCATAATTTACTTTCTGCACTTTACTCCAAAAACCATTTTAACCCAAAGCGTTGAAACATAAAGACTGTTGAATGACATTCTTTCCCTTGCACCAGTTCATGTGGAGACGATAAAACCCATAATATTTCCAATCTTTTTCTTGCCGCTTTACTACATTAACATCATCCATTATATTTTCCAACACAACATTTTTCTGTCTTCACCCTTGATTTATTTGGTTCCTACCGCAGGTTTGAGCCGAATTCTGACATCTTTTGTTATGTGGTATTAGCAATGTAATGTGTAAGATGTAGGAAGCACATTTTCCACATAATTCATTAGTGTGGTATCTCAATATGTGACAATTACCTTCAACATATTTTCTTGGTCTTTCAATAAGGTCTTGTTGATTTCCAAAACCCATGTAACATTGTCCTCTCTTTTGAATTTCGAAAATGAAAATCCCACTGAAAAGTATTCTCTGTAGATGTAACACCAACAATTTCCAAAAGTGGAAGCATATACGTTTTGGTCTTATACGTTGAATCAATTATGAGAATGATGGAAAATGTGTTAAACAAATTGTTACTTTTGGAACGAGTTCAAAATATGTCACGAACAATGACTTTATATTTACAAACTATGTAACTAGAAACATAGTGATTCTCATCCAAAAACTTCAACAATTGTAGCATTTAAGATCTCATATCTATAATCACCATATTGTTTGATAACACACATTTTATACATGCTTGATATTTGAAACACTCTCAGGTCTTTTCCATTTCAAATATGAAAATATGGTTTTAGGCGCCACACTAATTAAAGACATGTCTGAAACTATTTCCTTTTCCTCCCATTTAAGGTGACATAAGACGGGATGACCGACTAGCTTCGGCTAGAACCATTGGAGGACCTTTAAATTTTCCCACCACCATAAGGACCGATGCAAGCATATGTTCACTAGAAGTAAACAATTGTTCATTTGTAAGGTGTTTATTAACATATGTCTCGACATGAACTAGTCTAACATCGTCATTCACCTTATTCGACTTAACATCGTCTTTCACCTTATCCGATTTAACATCTTCCTTCACTTTATCGGGTTTTACATTATTATTTATGACAACTATGGGAAACATATTCCGGTGCACCATATCTAATTCAAACCAAAACAGAAAAACAAGCCAAGTTTGGAGATGCATCTGCAAAACATGTTGCATGTGAATTCAGAGATGCATCTTTAGACCCAACGTAAATTTTCTTAGCTAAAAAACAAGATTAATGCAAGCAATGAGGAATGAAAGGAGTGAACTTTACCTTAAATTGCAGCTTCTTTTGCTCTCTTTGATGTGATAAAATATAAGAATAATGATTTGGAGTCGAAAAGTTGATTGAGAATGAAAGTTTTTGTTAAGGTTTTTGGGTTATGAAGAATGAATGAAGTACGAGGGAGATGATCATGCAAGGTGGTGATATATTAGATTTCCTTCTTGACATTTTCAAAGATGCATCTCCGAAAATTTCATTGAATAAATAACGACTTAAATAGTCTTTTTATCCCTGTAAGTTGGTGTATTTTTGTTTTCGTCCTTGTATCATTTTTCTTGGATAAAATCCTTAAATGTTGGATTTCATTTGGTTTTTAAAATTATGGTATACAAATTACAAATGTCCTAACACATTTTGAGACAAAGTTCTCTGCGAAAAAATAACTAGGATAGTACAAAGCATACTGATATGCAACCATACCAACACAAATTCATAGTAGATGTTCTAATATCTTATATGACATGTCAATTATCCAAGAAACAAAAATTGAACAATGCAGACCGATAATAACACAAAGATATGATGACCTAGTTCAGTGTGAAACAACACCTACATCTGAGGGCTACCAAGCCAAGAAAAAGATCACACTATCAATAGTATTATTTTATATAAACATCCTCAAGTTTACAGGTAAACAACCTCTATATTACCTAATCACTACCTAATGCAATCTTTATCACAGAAACCCATCCAAGATAAGAGAAACCCGCCTCACTTGCTAAATCACCTTCGTGATATATATAACCACAAACTCTAGTGACCGCATCATACTAATTGAATGATACTCCTTTCAAATAAAGTTATGTTAAAACTCTTGACTAACTAACATGCTTGGACTTGATTCAAATCTTTATCCAAGAACAATAATCAGAGTTTCTTACAAGCTTCCTCCAAGAAAAATACAAAATTCATTACCTAAAGGCTTCTAAATCTTTGTTCATCGTCATTCGACAAGTTTGTCTTTCTGGTGGACAGAACTTTTTAATCAACATCTCTAATTTCTTCAACTTGGTCATAACACATGATCACCAAAAGTTCCCAGAATGTTCCATATTTGATACTTACTTACATAATCATACCATACAAGATGTGGGACAACCACAATAATTCATCTTGTTCGACATTCAGTTTAGCCAAAATTCGTCAAACCTTTAGAGCTCAAAACCATAGAGCTTTCAACCCCCCCCCCCCATTTTGGGAAATTTTGGATAAAACTCCTTTTTCAAAATGAACCCAAGACCATAAATCTTGAATAAGGAATCCTGAACTCATTTATGCTGGAAGAACATTTTATTCTTTGTGCACATGAGGAAGAAGATAACTAGAATCCGCATCAGATTATCCATTTACTTCCCCCTTAATCCAAGAACTTATTCTTGTCACTAAGGGATAAATCCACCTCTCTATGAGCATAAGAGAACAATTAAGAACCAACCAAACACCAAGATCAATAGTTTAGGTGATGACTCAGAGGTGCAGGTTTTGGTCTTAGGTAACTCAAAACACAAGACACAATTGTGTTCATAACGCAGATCACAAGACATAAATAGAAACTGACACACAAATCAGACATGATGTTAGAACATCTTGCTAAGCATACGTGCAACACAACTGTAGGGACAAACGCAACATCCATAAGGTGATCAATACTCTTCTCCCCGTTTTTAGCCAAAACTTGACAAAAATGACCAAGGCAAACCCATACCTATGTGTAATCAACCAAAACCAAATAAAACCCATAAGATCACAATCCATAAAGACACACCCTGGAGTAGAGAAAAAGATAAACCCCCTCTTTATATTTGAACAAACATCTTTGTAACAATAGTCTTGGTCAATACAGACAATGGCACAAATAAATGTACACCGTCCACATTAAAGTTGAATAAATCTTCTTTAGTGAGCACGATTCCAAGCCTTTAAATTAATATGGACTGTTTCTTCTGAAAATTAAAGTTCCAATTAATGTGCATGCATAGTCCTTTTTCTTAGGCTATTCTAACACGATTTTTACTACACCGTCCAAACTCACCACTGATTAATCATCACGGAGACATTTCCTAACAGATTTCCAGATATCTATCAGATATTGTATATTCTCCATTGTCTTCAAAAGAATCAGCGTCTTTTTCAACAAGTAGCAATAATGCACAACCTCCTTTGTCATTGATAGACAATATTTCTGCTGAAGATAACCACTTAAGCATCACATGAAGAATTCTTGCTTTACACACTTGTTGGATATATCCAATCTAAACCAGATAGTTTTGCTCTTTGAGTATCTGTTGCACCCCAAAATTTGCCCTCCTATATCGATCTTATCTGGTTTAGGCTTTGCATTTATCATGACACTCACATGCATTCATATCACTGGTTCTGTGGTTACGGATTGGAGTTGATTCCCAAAGATTTCTCTGTTGAGCAGAAAAGGCGTGGTGTTTTCGACCAATTTGAGGATATTTGAAAACGATGAGGTTTAATATTAAATCTTATCCGTTCATATCTATCGGGTTTCAGGGCTTGGTGTTCGGTTGTTGGATTGAATGGTCTGTTCTTGATTGGAGCTACAGAAGTCTGGATATCTTGAATGTCATTGCCTCCTGATTCAGGAGATCAGTTCATCGCGAGTTTGGGTTTTGCTGTTGTTTCGAGTTCTTGGTTCAGGTTGTAAAAGGGTGGATATTGATTATCCGTTTATTGATCAACAATACAAGTTCTAGTGCGTTTGGTTTGCTCGTCAGTTTTGTTCATTCTTGGCAACGATCGATGTATGTGGAAATATTCGTTCAGAGGGTTTGTTTGCAAGATTTACGATTGGCAAGTTGCCACGTGTTGAGATCTTTTCCGGTCGCGTTCATCGCCCACGTGATTCAAGACATTCATTGAAATATTAGAAGTTTCTTTTTGAAATTCGTTGGTTTCAAATCCTTTTTCTGCTACCAAATATGTTTCGACTTGCGGATGCGGTGACAATGCCATTAATTTCAAGTGGAAACTATCACTCTTTTCTTAAAGGAAATTATGGAATCGCTAAATTGACCAAAGTTTGAAATCAAGGATGTTATTTGAAATTTAGAGTTAGTTTTAATTCTCTGTTTCAAGTGGCAAAAGGCTCGGGATTTTTTACATGAACGGATCAACATGAAAGCTTTATGGCCGGGAAATTCAAAAGAATTCAAGTATTGTTTAATTCTAAGTCATCAAATCATTTTCTCATTTAGAATTCAATTCTCAAGTTTCATATACTAGGGGGTTCAATTTCTAAAAAAATGCAACAACCATGTTACCACTCGTTTGATTCAAGACTACGGATTGGAATTGTAGATTGAAGTAGAATCGGATACATTTGTTAATCAATATCTCAACTTGTTTTATTTTAACCAATTTAATTTTGGCTCATGATAAACTTTTGGGATATTTGATGCATAATGAATTTCCAACTTTTATGCACAATCAAGAATTCAATTAGGTGCATTTTCCTCAAGGCTTGTGTTCATAAATTCCAAGAGGTCCAAGATTACTCTAAAGTTTTTTTATTTGTACAAGAACACAAATCAAGATACGTATTACAATTTGTCAAATCCTAAAATGCAAGTTTCAATCCAAAAATCAATTCCTTCAACAATCAAATTCCTTTCCTTGCATTCAATTTCCAAAGTCTTATGTGAATTCAAAATGACATTCAAAGCATATCCATTGATAAAGTAGAATCAAGCTTCCAAATTCAACATTCACTTGACAAGTTTGTACAAATACTACATGAATCATCGAATTCACAATGTCAAATTTGAATTTGTGACATTACAAAATTTCAAGGTTTCTAATACAAAAGTTCCTAGATTACAAGTTTTGAGTTTCTAACATAATACTACACATGTTGTCCTAATCCTATCTTCTATTGGAAATCCTTGTTGTTTTCTTTGCCTCCAAGCCTTCTTGCTCCATTTCCACACCTTGCCTTCTTGTCCAAAGTTTGCATTCACCATTCTTTCCAAGCTCGTACCATTGCCCAAGATTACATGAAACAAACAAAGAAACCGGGTTAGCAATTTAAACGGGCAGCAGTGGATACAAGAGAATACATAATCCTATCTCATCATTAGGATTTTCTTTCCGGAATCAGGTTGTGCAAGGGTTTCGATCGTTCAAAACCGGGGCCTCATATACAAATCATCGGCCATAAACTCGCTATTGCAAATCCACAAGGGCACCCTTGGTTCACAATAGGAGGTGTGGAAAGAAGATGAGGAAAAGCAGTTTTGAAAAACAGTTTTGGCATGACAGTGCTGTAGCTTTACACAGGGCAGCAAGGGTAGACACTTTTTAAGGCAAATTTTACCATAAACAATACACCAACAGCCAACATATCAGGAAATACAACAGAGAACTGCCAACATATCAGAAAATACAGCATCAAAACTATCAGCCCAACACAAATTGATGCAAGCCCATCAAGCAAAAGCCTTGTTTTTCAAAGGATCAGAATAACAAAGAAACCCTAACTGCTGACAGTATAAAAACATTGAAGTTTATAACAAAAGAGGCAGAGACTACTGTTCAAAAACCCTAGCCGAAATTCATCAACCAAACCCTAACAGCATACTAAACATCAATAAGCCAAAACCAAACTGAGATTCAATAAGCCAAAAACCCAGAACGATATTGAAAACTCATCATTTTCCAGAAAAATAAATCCTTCAGAAATTCGAAATAGCCAGAAAGCAAAGATTCGAAAGGTAATACCCGATTTTCGGAGGAAGAGAAGGAGGTTGCGAACCACCATGGCCGCCGTCCTTCCTTCTTTTCTCCTCTGCTCTCTTTACTTTTCCGCAAATCATCACCATCACCATCATGTTTAGCGGTTTAGGGTTATAGTTCCGATCAGAAACATAACGAAACCAAACAGCCAAATCAAAAATCGTAACAACCAAGCGACAAAAACATAGATGAGTGTAATAGAGTGAGAAGTCGTGAGGTCGAGAGCGGTTCAGATCGATGAGAGGACGGCGATAAGGAGATCGTGAGCGAACCGCGAGAGATCCGGTGAGGATGAGCGAACCAGACCATGAGGAAACTGGTGA
The DNA here is from genome assembly GCA_021764765.1 of Vicia sativa. Taxonomy (NCBI): domain Eukaryota; kingdom Viridiplantae; phylum Streptophyta; class Magnoliopsida; order Fabales; family Fabaceae; genus Vicia; species Vicia sativa. Next base: position 265,416,401 of record CM038794.1, on the reverse strand, counting down.
GGGCCGGAGCGAACCGGATCGCGAGGAGATCGTGAGATGAGCGGCGGCTAGGTTTCGTGGTAGCAGAGGTTGAGACAGTTCGTGGATGAGAGAAAGCGAGACAGTCCATTTTCCACTTTTGGTTTAAGCTTTTTTTCGGTTAATCATAATATAATTTAGTTTAAGTTTTGTTTTTTTAGTTAAGTTAAAAAACCGATCGATAAAAACAAACTCAGTTTTATTTTATAAAACGTAATTTGAATTTATAAATTTTTTATTAAAAACTGGTTTTGCTTCATTTTTATAAAATCTGTTTATATTGTTTTATTTTTATCATGTTAGTTTTATTATATAAAGTAATTTAGTTTAGTTTAATGTTAAATATAATTAAGATTAATCTTTAGTTATTTAGGTAAAAAAAAAACAGTAGCTTAAGTATCAGTTTTCTTTTATAATCTATGGGTATTGCTTTATTTAATTAATAAATAGATTAATCTAGTTTAATTAGGATATTTAGCTTTAGGTTGTGTTGTTTAGTTCAGGTGGCGACACTTGTCACCACCTGTGTGGCCTGTTCGAAATCTGGTGTGTGTATGTTCATGGTATCAAATCTGCACCCTTCTGCCATAAGCCATCAGATCTGCCAAAGTCCAGATCCAACGATCCAGAATGGTGGACCACAGCATGCCTCCATGGAGCTTCTACACAAGATCCAACAGCACTTTTGGGCTTGGGCTTAGATTGCTATCTACACCCTCCAGATTAAAGCTCCAATCAGGCCCATTTCTCAACTTTTCTCTTTAAAATTTATATTATGCAAGTTTTTTTAATTATTATACAATGATGTATTAAATAATATTTTGGCATATGGTAGTTTTTTATTTGTTGAATTACCAATTAAATTGTTAATTGATTTTTCATCAAGTAAAAGAATATCTATACTAATAATTATTTAAATTCCGATTTGTATTGTGTGTTAATTTATTTTCTTTTATTATCCGCTATTACATTATCCGCCTGCATGTTTATTTCACGATCGTACACTCACTCTCAAATTAATATAAAAACAACAACGCCTCCGCTCTCTCTCTTATTCTTGGTTACCCACACCGAATTCTCTAAGGGTCTCATGGTTGGGGATGGGCATGGCCATCCTCACGAGGTTAATTAAAGCCCTCGTTGCCTTGATTAATCATAACCCGAAAAAATAATTGGTCCATATACCAATCACCATGCACTAGGGTCTCATGATTAATCAAGTCCATACTTGGTTAACCATAACCCGAAATATCATGTCTCTACGTCCAACGCCGCAATTTTCAAAATAGTGTTATGGTACTTAATTAAATTGTTAGAGGTTCGCCCAACGATTTAATTAAAAATGTAAAGTATTTGGGCCATTAGAGGGAAACCCAATGACTCGAATACTTTATTCCATACACTTGAACATTTAAAACACTTTCAAATTAAATTAATTAATTGAATTTGTTTTCGAAAATCAATTATTCTTCAAAAAAACAAAAAAACATAGTGATATGGAATTTAATTAAATTGTTAGAGGTTCGCCCAACGATTTAATTAAAATGTAAAGTATTTGGGCCATTAGAGGGTAACCCAATGACTTAAATACTTTATTCCATAACACTTAATAAAAAGTGAACTTTGTTTCACCTCACTTCTTTTCATAACAAAGATTTTTGGATGAGAGAAGATCGGTTGACCTCAATCACCAATCTCGAGTATCGAATCGTTAGAGGGTATCCCAACGTTTTGGTACTTGTCATCTACCATTAAAATCAATTCAACCCATTCAAATCTTTTTTTTCGCTCATACGCGATTATCAAAATCAAAAACATTTCAATTAAAATCAATACAACCAATCCAAGACATTTTCAACCAGAACTACGGAGTTTTGACTTTCCCATTGCACGAGGGAATACGTAGGCACGCGGTTTCGAAACCGTGTCAAACTCAAAATAATAACAAACAAATCCATTTTCTTTTTATTTATTTATGACTTAGAAATTAGCGATTACACACACACAAACACATTTTGAACTAAATGGGTCCCATCGAGTACGATGGACGTAAGAGGTGTTAATACCTTCCTCTTGCGTAACCGACTCCCGAATCTATGCTTTTTGGTCTTGTAGACCGCCTTATCCAATTTTTGTGGGTTTTATCTATATTTCCCCGTTCTTTCTAGAACAAATAAAATTAGGTGGCGATTTCATTGTTTTTTTTGAAAATTCATTTTAAATGTTTATTTTTGAAAATCGAGTTGCTTCAGTTGGCGACTTCACTGGGGACTTTTTTTAAAAAAACTTTTTTGACTAAGTGAGTCAACCCTAGTTTAGTTCTTCGCATGTTTGTGTGTTTGTTTATCGCTTCTTTCTTTATGCTTATCTATTGTTTATTTGCTTATCTTCCTCTATACTTTGTATATTAATCTGTTGATATATTATTGTGATGGGAATTCATGGGCATTGTTACATAGATAAGCCCACTACCCAGGCTTCTAGGTCACCTTTTTAGGAATAGAGGGGTTGCGTAGCCTAGGTCCACTTGACTCCATTGTCTTGTTGGCCCGAAGCGAAGACTCCGGCTTAGAGTTGGTTGTTTTAAGGAGGTTGTTGGCCCACGTTAGCGCAGGACATCAATCTTTGGACAAATGACCTATAACTCTAAGTTTGTTCATTTTGTCCTAACCGAGACCAAACGCTCAAATATTGGATTTAGAGCATCCTGTTAAGAGCCGTTTCTTGGGGTATACTTTTACAAATACTATCGCCATGTAGGCCTCTCACGATGATAGTGTTTGTAAAAGGGATCCGAGACCCCAAGAAACATTTAGCAAAAACATAAGATTAGCCTTACCCGGGAATCGTTGGTAGACGTCGAAACCATGACCGCCGATCCTATGAACCAGTTCTATTTAATTTGCAACATGCATTGCATACATTTGCACAAAACCATTTAGCATATAACTTTTATTTTCGTGGAACCTTAGATTATGTTGGTGCGAAGAAAGGAAGAATGAATCCAACTGTGAAGATCGCTCCATGTCTCAAATTCAAAGAACTCAAGTTGGGAAGCCGATAACTCAAAGTGAAAGAATTCACCACAAGAGCTTATTTTGGAAAAAATTTGGGAACATCCTAGATCTTTGACTACCAATGTAGACATGGAAGCTTTGATTGCTTTGGCAAAGTACTATGATCCTCCTCTTCGATGCTTCACATTCCAAGACTTTCACTTGTTCCTACCATTGAAGAGTTCGAGAGAATCCTTAATTGGCCTTTGAAGGACGACACCCTTCCTCAACATAGGGAAGACCTCGATAAGGCTAAGGTAGTCTTTGTTTCTTCCTAAGGGAGGTGGCACCTGGATTACGTATAAAGGTATTCTTAGGCAAAACTTGAAGATAAGTTGTTAAGTTTGAGTGTTCAAGACGATCACGACTTTCACCCATACTTGCTTTGCTCATCTTTGGGGTAGTTTTGTTTCCAACTAATGAAATTGGTTACTTGAGCCTGTCTGCTATTGGCGATTCATGTCAAGAACCCTGCTCCTCTGACTGTTATCGATGTTCTTACCATCTCCATGAGAGACATCTAAAGAAGCGAGGGGTGGTCCTGTGTTGTTCTCCACTGCTGTACTTATGGTTGACATCTCATATCCCTCAGAGTGGACCGTGGGAGAAGATCCTGAGAAACTTATCTTGGTCTCAAAAATTGGCTTCACTAACAGCCGATGGTGTGATGTGGCATTCTCTGTGGGGATTCATTGATGTTATCACTCACTGTGGTGGATATTCTAATGTTCCTTTGATTGGGTCTATGGGTTGCATCAATTATAACCCAAGACTTGCGACAAGGCAATTGGGGTATCCAATGGAGAATGAACCAAGGCTTGAGCACTTGGAAAGCTTCATTGTGCACGAACTTGGTAAAAAGGACCGCAACGAAGTATTGAAGATCCAAGAGCTTGGGTCAAATCCATAGGGAAAGTCGAGAGTTAATCAAGAGGCGGAATTGGTGGAAGGTCTTATCGCCAAGGGTAGAGAGAGTCCAAGAAATCAAGTCGCTTTACTTTGTGGAGGCACCTTTGATCATCCCGAACCCGTAATCACCATGTGCCAATAGAGGAGAATATGAGGCTTCAGGAAATTATCGAAAGATGGAGGAGGAAAGATTGAGCTAAGAGCTCTAATTTCGCATTTTTCTCGTGAGCTGAAAATTTGGAGGCTAACCTCAAGGAGGTGAAAGAAGAATTAGAGGGAAGAAGAATAGAATGAAAAGGATGAAGAGCTCCCATGAGATGTTCAAAACTTGAGGAGTATGCAAGGGACCTCCACGACAATTGAAGACCGCCAAGAACAAAGGGGCCAAGCTTATCTAGATGAAGAAAAGGCCGTGAAGAGAAGAGAATTGCACGCTCAAGCAAAGATTTCAAAATTAGAAGCTTCTAGCACGAACCAATAAAATGCTAGAGAATGAAATAACCGCAAAGAAGAAGTCTCATCGCCGAGAATTGAAGCAATCAATTAGCAAAAAGTTCGAGAGTCGAACATTACGAGGGAAGAAAGAAATAGCAAAAGGGATGCTTACGAAGGCCTTAGAGCAATGCCAAGGTTGGATTGATGAGATCCAAAAGATGAATCGTCTGGATGAAAAGGATGAACTAGTGTCTTTTCTAGAAGAATGAATGGGCATTTCTATTGGAAGTAAGTGAAATGGTTGACATGTGTAACCGCTTGATTGTTGACGTACCTTGAGACTCAGTCGGCCCTAGAAGACCTCAAGACAACCCGATACCTCCTGCATGAGTGATTTCTTCCTCCGCAAGAGGCGTGAATGTTCAAGGCGAAACTAGAGATTAAGCCTCGTCATGGACAGCATTTCTAGTTTTTTAACCGCTTATCTTACTTGAATATTTGAATCTGATTATTAATGTAATGATTTAAATTCCAGTATGAATCTTATTGCTCTATTTGAGCTTGAACAGCCTTGTAGTCACAACTAACAAATTGAGTTTCTATGAGATTTCGTTGAATTGCGTTTAATCGCTTTTTCCTAATGTTTATTGTTAACTAACGAGTCTTCAAAGAGTCCCTGAAAATAAAATGTACAAAAACATATCATGGGCATGCATGCATACTCCCATAGCATATCATACATAACAAGGTATTAAGACCAGTCATCTTACTTCTGCCGTTGATTTTCTTCTCCAAAGACGAGAGACTACAGTTTCGTCATCGTTACCCGACAAGAAGTAACTTGAAGAAACCGATGGAGAAAATGGAAGTCGACATGGCCGCCCTAGGACAAGAATGGATACTGTATAGGGCAATTGATGGAGATAATTCGAACATGGCTCGCAACAAGAGGAGTTGAGAGCTCCGTTGTGAGGCCCGCTGTGGTCACCATCAAGAAGCCGCAGCTTCCTCCCTCATGGGAATGCTTTGTCCGAAATCAGCAAGTTAACGCCGGTCTTAATGATCTCGCCGAGAATCAGCCGCTCAAACGGATCATGCCGCGTGGTTCCTCCTCCGCCTACCCCACACGCCGCGCCGAACTCGTGTTGGTGCCTCAACCAGGCAGAAGGACTATTCAGATTCCGATTCCTCAGCATGATGAAGATAACTTTGAAGATTGGTTTTCCAATGTTGAGGAGCCGACCGAAGCTGATAGGAAGTTGAAGATGCTCGAGGAGCGCATGCAAGCCTTTGAGAATCAGGATGTTTTGGGTTTCGACATGTCCAACTTGGGATTAGTTCAAGGAGTGAGGATTCCTCCAAAATTTAAAATCCCAGAGCTTTCGAAGTACAAGGGCAACTCTTGTCCTAAAACTCACTTGAGGTACTACTTTAGGAGGATGTCCGCCTATACGAAGGACGAGAAGCTCTTGATGCACTTTTTCCAAGATAGTTTGACTGATGGACCATTGGATTGGTATATGGGCCTTGATAGCTCCCAGGTGCGAACTTGGAGAGAGTTGATTGTAGCTTTTGTTCAACACTATGGCTTTAACACTGATATGGCGCCTACTAGGACCCAGTTGCACAACTTAGCTCAGAAGAAAACTGAATCCTTCAAGGAGTACGCGCAAAGGTGGCGCGAGGTAGCTGCTAAAGTTCAACCCCCTATGGTGGAACGAGAGATGGTGGAAATGTTCACCGGCACACTAGATGGGCCGTACTATGCCTCTTGCAGTCTGACCAGTACTTTCGCTGACATGGTGATGTTTGGTGAAAGAGTTGAGATGGGGATCAAGCTAGGAAAAATCCAAGATGTTGGTACTGACAAGAATCAAGTTGGTGGCGCCAAGAAGGCTTTTGGTGGTTACCAGAAGAAGAAGGAAGGTGAGTCAAGCGCACTGTATGAGCGAAGAGGGAAAGAGAAGCGCCAGGAATTCAATCGCCAAGTTGCAGCTGTAACTATTCCCGCTAGTGTTCCAAAACAAGATGTTGCTCCGAGACAATACCAGCCAAGACCCATGAAGAAGTTTGACCCTTTGCCAATGTCTTATGCAGAGGTATTCGCCCATTTGCAAAGTCTGAATATGATTGAATTACGCCATTTGAAGATTGACCCTGATAACCCGCCGAAGTACTTCAACGCGAATGCCCGTTGTCTCTATCATTCCAATGCTCCGGGGCATTCCATTGAGAATTGCTATGCTTTCAAGTACAAGAATTTACTAGACACCGAGGCAATCAACTTTGACCTCCTCCCACTCCTAATGTCATTCAAGACCCTTTACCTCCTCATGGTGGAAATGCGTTAATGCAATTTGAAGATGGAAGTCCGAACTCGATAATGGATGTTAGTGATCCGACCACCCCGTGGTGGATAAAGAAGCAATTGCTGAAGGAGATTTCCGTTGTGATGATGGTTGTAAGCAATGTTTAATTCAAGTTGAAGGTTGTGATGAGTTGAAAGACGAGATTCAGCGTCTGATTACTGAAGGGACTCTTCAGTTCGTCCAGAAAGAACTTGATATGCAGAATGTTGAAGATGAGGTTGACGTGGTCACTATCCCCGCCACTAGAAGGATTCCTGCAATCCCCGTGCCGACTAAGAAACCTCCTGTGATTATCACTTTGCCGGGTCCAGTACCCTACACTAGCGAAAAGGCCATCCCGTGGAATTATGGGTCCGAGTACTACCGTGACGGCAAGAAAGTGAATGTGGAGACTTTTGAAGGAGGAAAGTCTGATGAAAAGAAGATTGAAGATATGAGCTCGCAGGCATGACATTGCGAAGAAAGTCGGATTACCGGTGGACGAATCTTCTCTCCACCCAATCTAGTTGAGAAAAGTCCTGAAGCTCTGGCCAAGGCTAAAGCAAAAGGGAAAGGAGTCATGATTGGGGTTGAGTCAGCACCAAAGATTCCAGAACCTGTTCTGAGCCCTGAAATGACCAAAGATGTTGAAGAATTGATGAGGTATATAAGGAAGAGCGATTACAAGATAATCGACCAGCTCGGCCAGACGCCCGCCAAGATTTCTATCTTAGCTTTGTTGAGGGATTCCGAGCCTCACCGCAACGCTCGATGCAGTTGTTAGAACGCCTTCGCTCAAGAAATCTCGTTAACCAATTTGGAGGCATTGTGAACAGATTTCGGCAAGTAATGGTCTCGGTTTTATCGATTCGATTTGCCTCCCGAGGGAAGGAAGCAACAAAGCGCTACACTTTCCGTGGAGATAGCGAACTACTTTATCCCGTGTCGGTAGACACGGATCATCCTCAACGTTCTTCCAAGTCTACTCTTGAAGTTGGATTATGAAGGTGTTGTCGAGACCCAGTGATCCGATAGTTAAGGCGCTTGATGGGTCGAAGAGGTCGTGTTTGGAGGTGGACCTGCCTATTAAGATAGGCCCATAGGTTTTGATGCAACTTTTTCGTCATGGATATTAATCCCTCCTATCGTTGTTTGCTTGGACGCCCGATTCATGGGTGCCGTGACATCCACCTTGCACCAAAAGTTGAAGTTCTTAATTAATGGAAGGTGGTCACCATTTATGGTGAAGAAGATTATGTCGTCATCATCCGAGCAACTTTCGTATGTTGAAGTTGAAGGAGAGATCCACGAAACTCCATGCCAAGCTTTCGAGGCAGATCGTTGATAAGATCCCATTGCAAAAGGTGAAGTCTCCATGGCATCCTACAAGCGTGCTCAGGCTATCGTCAAGGCATGACATCCTGAAGGGTGGGGAAGAGTGCTAGAACTTCCTACCCAGACGGATAAGAGGGGTTTGGGTTTTGCTCCCGGAATGAAGGTCTCAGTCTCCACCCCAGTGTGCAAAGGAGTGTCTCCTCCTGTCAAGTTTGTCAAAGGTGGAATCCAGATTGAAGATGTTGATGCCATTGATGATGAAGCGGACGGTGGCTATGATGTGGACAAGTGGATCTACCCAACTGTTCCAGGACGTGAGCTTTCAAATTGGCTCGTTGAAGATGTTGCTGTGGTTACCCGTTTTGAAGAGTAATTTTCTGTTTTTATGTCATTCCATAATTCCTACGTTATGCCCAAGACGTAGTGATCATGCTGTAGGGCCACCATGTTTTTAACTTTCAAGTTTATCATTAATGAAGGACGTCCTTTTTTGCATTCAAATTTTCTCTCTTTGTTTTTCTTCACTCATTTCTTTTAAAGGTGACAATATCAAATTTTACTTTTTATACAAACCTTTTATCTTTTCTTTTTTAAAAAAACTTAATTAAAAAATAATAATAAAAATAAAATTACCAACAACGCAGATGCGGTCCTTCGACGGACCCGGATTTTGTCGACGATGATTCCGCTGTGGCTCATTATGATTTCGACGAACCGATTTATCAAGCTGAAGAGGAAGCCGAAGAGGACTGTGAATTACCTGAAGAATTAGCCAGGATGTTGAGGCAAGAAGAAAAGGTCATCCAGCCGCACCAAGAAGCTCTAGAAGTAATCAATCTAGGAACCGAGGATGCTCGAAAGGAGGTCAAGATTGGGGCAGCATTGGAAGATGGAGTTAAGCAAAAGCTTGTCGAAATGCTACATGAGTACGTAGACATCTTTGCTTGGTCTTATGAAGATATGCCCGGGTTAGATACTGACATCGTCATGCATGAATTGCCCCTCAAAGAAGGCTGCCCACCGGTAAAGCAGAAGCTTCGCAGAACACATCCAGAAATGTCAAGAAAAATCAAAGAAGAAGTTCAGAAACAGATGGAAGCAGGTTTCCTAAAGGTTGTTTCTTATCCCCCATGGGTTGCCAACATCGTACCAGTACCGAAGAAAGACGGCAAGGTAAGGATGTGTGTTGATTATAGGGATCTGAACAGAGCTAGCCCTAAGGATGACTTCCCTCTCCCGCACATCGACATTTTGGTCGATAATACTGCTCAAGCTAAAGTATTCTCCTTCATGGATGGTTTCTCTGGCTACAACCAGATTAAGATGGCGCCCAATGATATGGAAAAGACAACTTTCATTACACCGTGGGGGACTTTCTGCTACAAGGTGATGCCTTTCGGTTTGAAGAACGCAGGGGCAACATATCAGCGCGCTATGGTTACTCTCTTTCATGATATGATGCATAAAGAGATTGAAGTATACGTTGATGATATGATCGCCAAGTCCCAGACAGAAGAAGAACACCTGGTTCACTTGTTAAAATTGTTCGAAAGGTTGAGAAAGTTCAGGCTGAGGTTGAACCCGAGTAAGTGCACCTTTGGGGTGAGATCAGGGAAACTCTTAGGCTTTATTGTGAGCGAGAAAGGGATCGAGGTTGACCCTGCAAAGATAAAAGCGATACAAGAAATGCCAGAGCCAAGGACAGAAAAGGAAGTGCGAGGTTTCTTGGGAAGACTGAATTATATCGCTAGGTTCATTTCTCATCTCACAGCTACCTGTGAGCCCATTTTCAAGCTGTTAAGAAAGAATCCCACAACCAGGTGGAACGGCGATTGTCAGACGGCATTCGACAGTATAAAGAGGTACCTACAAGAGCCTCCAATTCTCTCACCCCCGGTGGAAGGTAGACCGTTGATTATGTACCTGACCGTGTTGGAGAATTCCATGGGTTGTGTGCTCGGTCAACATGATGAGACAGGCAGAAAAGAGCACGCCATATACTACTTGAGCAAGAAGTTCACAGAATGTGAATCGAGGTATTCCGTGTTGGAAAAGACTTGTTGTGCACTCGCATGGGCAGCAAAACGGCTCAGACAGTATATGTTAACTCACACTACTTTCTTGATCTCCAAAATGGACCCGATAAAGTATATCTTTGAGAAGCCAGCTCTCACAGGAAGGATAGCCCGGTGGCAAATGATCCTGACTGAATATGATATCCAGTACACTACTCAGAAGGCTATCAAAGGTAGTGTGGTGGCGGACTATCTCGCTCAACAACCATTAGATGATGACTATCAGCCGATGAAGTTTGAGTTCCCTGATGAGGATATTATGTATATCAGAGATTGTAACATTCCAGGGCCTGAAGAGGGACCCGAGCCTGGCTCGCGGTGGACGATGGCATTCGATGGAGCCTCAAATGCATTAGGAAATGGCGTTGGCGCCATTATCACTTCTCCAACCGGTTTTCATATTCCATTCACTGCCAGAATCTGTTTCGATTGCACCAATAATGTGGCCGAGTACGAAGCTTGTATTTTCGGGATTGAAGCGGCCATTGATCTGAGAATTAAAATCTTAGCGGTATACGGAGATTCTGCTTTGGTAATTAGTCAAATCAATGGAGATTGGGAGACTCGCCATCCGAATTTGATTCCATACCGAGATCATGTCTTGAAGTTGATCCCTTATTTCGACGAGATCACTTTTGATCACATCCCAAGGGAAGAGAATAATTTGGCAGACGCTTTGGCTACTCTGTCATCCATGTTTAAAGTCAGATGGGCGAATGATGCCCCGTCTATCACTATAATGAGGTTGGATGAGCCTGCGTTCTGCTATGAAGTAGAAGGTGAAGCAGATGAAAAACCTTGGTTCTATAACATCAAAAGGTATCTCGAGACGAAAGAATACCCCGAAGATGCCTCCATCGTTGATAAGAAGGCTCTGCGCAAGTACTCGGCTAAATTTTTCCTCAATGGGGGTGTGTTGTACAAAAGGAACTATGACTCTGTTTTGCTCAGATGCGTGGATAGACACGAAGCAAATAAGATTATAGAAGAAATTCATGAAGGTTCTTTCGGGACGCATTCTAGTGGACACACCATGGCCAAGAAGATCTTGAGAGCAGGCTATTATTGGTCCACCATGGAGAATGATCTACAACCATGCTAACATGCTACAAATGTCAAATTTACGCTGATAAGATGCATGTGCCACCTTCTTCATTAAATGTTTTGACTTCTCCATGGCCTTTCGCAATGTGGGGCATTGATATGATTGGAGAAATTAAGCCCACCGCTTCTAATGGACATCGATTCATCCTTGTTGCCATTGACTACTTTACCAAATGGGTTGAGGCAGCATCTTATGCTCGTGTCACTAGACAAGTGGTCACACGCTTCATCAAGCATAATATCATTTGTCGCTATGGGGTTCCCGAGAAGATCATTACTGATAACGGCTCGAATCTCAACAACAAAATGATGAAAGAGTTGTGCGACGATTTCAAGATAAAACATCATAACTCTTCTCCATACCGTCCAAAAATGAATGGTGCTGTGGAGGCGGCAAACAAAAATATCAAGAAGATTGTACAGAAGATGGTTGTCACTTACAAGGATTGGCACGAGATGTTGCCATTTGCCTTGCACGGCTATCGCACTTCAATACGCACGTCAACAGGGGCAACTCCCTTCTCCTTGGTATACGGTATGGAAGCAGTCCTACCTGTGGAAGTTGAAATTCCTTCCTTAAGGATTTTAACAGATGTGCAACTCGATGAAGCTGAATGGGTTCAAAATAGACTTGATCAATTGAATCTCATCGACGAGAAGAGATTGACAGCTATTTGTCATGGACAGCTATACCAGAAGCGTATGAAAAGGGCTTTCGACAAGAAAGTGTGTCCTCGGAATTTCCAAGCTGGTGACCTTGTGCTGAAAAGAATTTTGCCTCCTAACAGTACCGACGCTCGGGGCAAGTGGGCTCCAAATTATGACGGACCGTATGTTGTGAAGAAAGTTTTCTCTGGAGGAGCTATGTTGCTCGCAACTATGGATGGAGAAGATTTCCCTCACCCGATCAATGCAGATGTAGTCAAAAAATACTTCGCATAAAAGAGACCCGTTAGGTTGACTGGCCTAAGCAAAATAAGGGCATCCCGACGAACCAAGAAGTTCGGGCAAAAGTTAGGGATAAATATAAAAGATTGTACACCCGGCAAGTCGAAAACCTGAAAGGGCGGCTTGGGCAAAAAAGGGTATCCCGGTGGATTGAAAACCCGAAAGGGCGGTCCAGGCAAAAATTAGGGATTCAAGGCGAACAACTACAATCTGCACGACACCTGTTTGGGTCAACTTTTTACAATAACTTGATAATCCAGAGAGATGGAGGGTCAGTCTAATCGGTGCATTTTCTGTTGACGGCTCGATATGAAGGGATGTTGAAGTTGTGAAGAGCATGACGGATTCAGGATTCGACAAAATCCATGATTTTTATTGTCACCTTTTCTTTTAACTTTGATGTATAAGCAATTGCCTCTTTTCAGGATTTGCTTCTCGATGTAAATGCTCATTTACGGGCTAATCAATCAATAAAATTACTTTCGTCCAAACTGTGTTTTTCTATCATTTATTTCTGTCTTATTTTCATGTATTTTTAACTGTTTTGTTTGCAAAAACGACGTCCGATATTTTTTAAACTTCGCATATAAAACATCAGTGCCCAACGGCGTGTGGCATAATTTCTGAAGTTACTCGGAATTTCGGGTACACCACATTAACGATTGAAACAGTTGATCTCTGTAGCAGAATTATTTGTTATGTCTCCTGTTTTACATTTTCAATTATGCGAAGGGCACCATGTGCATGGGCTTCGGTCAACTGACAAGGTTTCTTTCTCTCCAACAATAGTTATCTATGGCATATGTGTGCCCTCAAATGTTATCACTCTTTCGTCGTCGCAGAAGATCGCAAAGGGCGGTTCCCACCAGCAAGATCATTTTCAAAGGCTCACTTGTGCCAGAAGATATTGTCGACTCCTCTTATGCAAGAGCTCGAAATCCTAAGTTACTGAAGTTAGGAACTCAATGCAACGCGATTGTCATCCCAGATGAACGATAATCTCCAGGAGTTACTTCCCCAGTGATGCTAATCATTGAAAGATGATACTTCTATTCCACAAATCCCCCTACCAGGGTCCAGACCATCATCCCTTTGATGAAGACCAGATGTTTGTATTCAATTCATGGAGGGTTGATGTTCCCTCGGCAGCTCACAATTGCCTTTAGTCCTGGATGAATCATCAAAACATGCATCATTGCATTGCATAGCATCCAAAAATGCGTAGCATTTCCATTGATATGGAGCATTACGCTAAAAAATAATAATCTCAAACATGCATCTAAGCATAAGCCAGATTAAAATGTTTCTCGAGTACCTTTTGCGTCTCCGAAGAGAAGTTTATCCATAAAAATCCCCAAGTGGTATTCCCAGTCAGGGTTCCCTCAAGATATCTTCTTGTTGTTGCTATATGCATTTTTGACCCTGTGTCGGTCTCCTACACCGTTCAATTCAATCCATTTACAAAGCGTCTTGCTTTTTGCAAATTCTTATTTTGATATTTCTTACCCGCGTTTGCCTCTATCGTTAGAGTGTGAGTAAGAGTCGGTGTCTAACCTTTCTTGCTTCTCAATTGTTTGAGTATCCATACTTGGTGTGTGGTAATTCATATAATTGCCACTCTTGAAAAATTACACCCCGCCTTCGGCCTGAGGGATATTGTATTTCTTGCATATTCGCAAACTTTCAAAGTCCTACGTAGTTTGGCAATCCTTGCTAGAGTCCCCTTTGTTTGGCCTCTTTCCCCGTGAATTCGTCTTCGATCGACGATTTTACCATCCCATATATTTTCTCCCCAGTGAGTCTGCTCCAGTCGGTCTCCTTCTTGTGCGTGTCTAATATCTTTACCTGACATATACTCCTGTCTGTTCTCATTTTTGATCTGCGATGCAACTTATTAAAGTATGCGCGTTCCAAAGATCTATGAGTTCTTACCTTTCCGATCTGCGAAGCAACTTATTGAAGTATGCTCGTTCCAAAGGTCTGATTGGTTTCGTTTTTGATCTGCGATGCAACTTAGTGAAGTATGCGCGTTCCAAAGATCTCCCTGTTCTCATTTTTGATCTGCGATGCAACTTATTAAAGTATGCGCGTTCCAAAGGTCTATGAGTTCTTACCTTTCTGATCTGCGATGCAACTTATTGAAGTATGCGCGTTCCAAAGATCTCCCTGTTCTCATTTTTGATCTGCGATGCAACTTATTAAAGTATGCGCGTTCCAAAGGTCTATGAGTTCTTACCTTTCTGATCTGCGATGCAACTTATTGAAGTATGCGCGTTCCAAAGATCTCCCTGTTCTCATTTTTGATCTGCGATGCAACTTATTAAAGTATGCGCGTTCCAAAGGTCTATGAGTTCTTACCTTTCTGATCTGCGATGCAACTTATTGAAGTATGCGTTCAAAGATCTCCCTGTTCTCATTTTTGATCTGCGATGCAACTTATTGAAGTATGCGCGTTCCAAAGATCTATGAGTTCTTACCTTTCTGATCTGCGAAGCAACTTATTGAAGTATGCTCGTTCCAAAGGTCTGATTGGTTTTGTTTTTGATCTGCGATGCAACTTATTGAAGTATGCTCGTTCCAAAGATCTATGAGTTCTTACCTTTCTGATCTGCGAAGCAACTTATTGAAGTATGCTCGTTCCAAAGGTCTGTTTGGTTTCATTTTGATCTGCGAAGCAACTTATTGAAGTATGCTCGTTTCAAAGATCTATCAGTTTTCATTTCTAATCTGCGAAGTCGCTTATTCAAGCGCATTCGTTTCTCGATGTACCGACACTGTTCAAAAAAAATCACAAAAATATAGAAAAATAAAAATTATCAAAAAAATTGAAAATCCGAAAAAAAACAAACGTTTATACTTGTTCTTCGGAGCGCAAATTTTGTTCTTTAGTATTTAATCTTCTTACCTTGAAAGTTCAAAGGCTAGCGCCAATTTCACTTTCAGGTTTAAGACGATTAAATAGGGGCAACTGTTGCACCCCAAAATTTGCCCTCCTATATCGATCTTATCTGGTTTAGGCTTTGCATTTATCATGACACTCACATGCATTCATATCACCGGTTCGTGGTTACGGTTGAAGTTGATTCCCAAGATTTCTGTTGAGCGTAAAAGGCGTGGTGTTTTCGACCAATTTGAGGATATTTGAAAACGATGAGGTTTAATATTAAATCTTATCCGTTCATATCTATCGGGTTCGGGCTTGGTGTTCGTTGTTGGATTGAATGGTCATTCTTGATTGAGCTACAAGTCTGGATATCTTGAATGTCATTGCCTCCTGATTCAGGAGATCAGTTCATCGCGAGTTTGGGTTTTTTGTTGTTTGAGTTCTTGGTTCAGTTGTAAAAGGGTGGATATTGATTATCCGTTTATTGATCAACAATACAAGTTCTAGTGCGTTTGGTTTGCTCGTCGGTTTGTTCATTCTTGGCAACGATCGATGTATGTGGAAATATTCGTTCGGAGGGTTTGTTTGCAAGATTTACGATTGGCAAGTTGCCACGTGTTGAGATCTTTTCCGGTCGCGTTCATCGCCCACGTGATTCAAGACATTCATTGAAATATTAGAAGTTTCTTTTTGAAATTCGTTGGTTTCAAATCCTTTTCTGCTACCAAATGTTTCGACTTGGATGCGGTGACAATGCCATTAATTTCAAGTGGAAACTATCACTCTTTCTTAAAGGAAATTATGGAATCGCTAAATTGACCAAAGTTTGAAATCAAGGATGTTATTTGAAATTTAGAGTTAGTTTTAATTCTGCTTCAAGTGGCAAAGGCTCGGATTTTTACATGAACGGATCAACATGAAAGCTTTATGGCGGAAATTCAAAAGAATTCAAGTATTGTTTAATTCTAAGTCATCAAATCATTTTCTCATTTAGAATTCAATTCTCAAGTTTCATATACTAGGGGGTTCAATTTCTAGAAAATGCAACAACCATGTTACCACTCGTTTGATTCAAGACTACGGATTGGAATTGTAGATTGAAGTAGAATCGGATACATTTGTTAATCAATATCTCAACTTGTTTTATTTTAACCAATTTAATTTTGGCTCATGATAAACTTTTGGGATATTTGATGCATAATGAATTTCCAACTTTTATGCACAATCAAGAATTCAATTAGGTGCATTTTCCTCAAGGTTTGTGTTCATAAATTCCAAGAGGTCCAAGATTACTCTAAAGTATTTTTTATTTGTACAAGAACACAAATCAAGATACGTATTACAATTTGTCAAATCCTAAAATGCAAGTTTCAATCCAAAAATCAATTCCTTCAACAATCAAATTCCTTTCCTTGCATTCAATTTCCAAAGTCTTATGTGAATTCAAAATGACATTCAAAGCATATCCATTGATAAAGTAGAATCAAGCTTCCAAATTCAACATTCACTTGACAAGTTTGTACAAATACTACATGAATCATCGAATTCACAATGTCAAATTTGAATTTGTGACATTACAAAATTTCAAGGTTTCTAATACAAAAGTTCCTAGATTACAAGTTTTGAGTTTCTAACATAATACTACACATGTTGTCCTAATCCTATCTTCTATTGGAAATCCTTGTTGTTTTCTTTGCCTCCAAGCCTTCTTGCTCCATTTCCACACCTTGCCTTCTTGTCCAAAGTTTGCATTCACCATTCTTTCCAAGCTCGTACCATTGCCCAAGATTACATGAAACAAACAAAGAAACCGGTTAGCAATTTAAACGGGCAGCAGTGGATACAAGAGAATACATAATCCTATCTCATCATTAGGATTTTCTTTCCGGAATCAGGTTGTGCAAGGGTTTCGATCGTTCAAAACCGGGGCCTCATATACAAATCATCGGCCATAAACTCGCTATTGCAAATCCACAAGGGCACCCTTGGTTCACAATAGGAGGTGTGGAAAGAAGATGAGGAAAAGCAGTTTTGAAAAACAGTTTTGGCATGACAGTGCTGTAGCTTTACACAGGGCAGCAAGGGTAGACACTTTTTAAGGCAAATTTTACCATAAACAATACACCAACAGCCAACATATCAGGAAATACAACAGAGAACTGCCAACATATCAGAAAATACAGCATCAAAACTATCAGCCCAACACAAATTGATGCAAGCCCATCAAGCAAAAGCCTTGTTTTTCAAAGGATCAGAATAACAAAGAAACCCTAACTGCTGACAGTATAAAAACATTGAAGTTTATAACAAAAGAGGCAGAGACTACTGTTCAAAAACCCTAGCCGAAATTCATCAACCAAACCCTAACAGCATACTAAACATCAATAAGCCAAAACCAAACTGAGATTCAATAAGCCAAAAACCCAGAACGATATTGAAAACTCATCATTTTCCAGAAAAATAAATCCTTCAGAAATTCGAAATAGCCAGAAAGCAAAGATTCGAAAGGTAATACCCGATTTTCGGAGGAAGAGAAGGAGGTTGCGAACCACCATGGCCGCCGTCCTTCCTTCTTTCTCCTCGCTCTCTTTACTTTTCCGCAAATCATCACCATCACCATCATGTTTAGCGGTTTAGGGTTATAGTTCCGATCTGTAAAACATAACGAAACCAAACAGTTTTCAAATCAAAAATCGTAACAACCGAAGCGACAAAAACATAGATGAGTGTAATAGAGTGAGAAGTCAGTGAGGTCGAGAGCGGTTCAGATCGATGAGAGGACGGCGACAGTGAGATCGTGAGCGAACCGCGAGAGATCCGGTGAGGATGAGCGAACCAGACCATGAGGAAACTGGTGAGGGCCGGAGCGAACCGGATCGCGAGGAGATCGTGAGATGAGCGGCGGCTAGGTTTCGTGGTAGCAGAGGTTGAGACAGTTCGTGGATGAGAGAAAGCGAGACAGTCCATTTTCCACTTTTGGTTTAAGCTTTTTTTCGGTTAATCATAATATAATTTAGTTTAAGTTTTGTTTTTTTTAGTTAAGTTAAAAAACCGGTCGATAAAAACAAACTCAGTTTATTTTATAAAACGTAATTTGAATTTATAATTTTTTTTATTAAAAACTGGTTTTGCTTCATTTTTATAAAATCTGTTTATATTGTTTTATTTTTATCATGTTAGTTTTATTATATAAAGTAATTTAGTTTAGTTTAATGTTAAATATAATTAAGATTAATCTTTAGTTATTTAGGTAAAAAAAAAAACAGTAGCTTAAGTATCAGTTTTCTTTTATAATCTATGGGTATTGCTTTATTTAATTAATAAATAGATTAATCTAGTTTAATTAGGATATTTAGCTTTAGGTTGTGTTGTTTAGTTCAGGTGGCGACACTTGTCACCACCTGTGTGGCCTGTTCGAAATCTGGTGTGTGTATGTTCATGGTATCAAATCTGCACCCTTCTGCCATAAGCCATCAGATCTGCCAAAGTCCAGATCCAACGATCCAGAATGGTGGACCACAGCATGCCTCCATGGAGCTTCTACACAAGATCCAGCAGCACTTTTGGGCTTGGGCTTAGATTGCTATCTACACCCTCCAGATTAAAGCTCCAATCAGGCCCATTTCTCAACTTTTCTCTTTAAAATTTATATTATGCAAGTTTTTTTTATTATTATACAATGATGTATTAAATAATATTTTGGCATATGGTAGTTTTTTATTTGTTGAATTACCAATTAAATTGTTAATTGATTTTTCATCAAGTAAAAGAATATCTATACTAATAATTATTTAAATTCCGATTTGTATTGTGTGTTAATTTATTTTCTTTTATTATCCGCTATTACATTATCCGCCTGCATGTTTATTTCACGATCGTACACTCACTCTCAAATTAATATAAAAACAACAACGCCTCCGCTCTCTCTCTTATTCTTGGTTACCCACACCGAATTCTCTAAGGGTCTCATGGTTGGGGATGGGCATGGCCATCCTCACGAGGTTAATTAAAGCCCTCGTTGCCTTGATTAATCATAACCCGAAAAAATAATTGGTCCATATACCAATCACCATGCACTAGGGTCTCATGATTAATCAAGTCCATACTTGGTTAACCATAACCCGAAATATCATGTCTCTACGTCCAACGCCGCAATTTTCAAAATAGTGTTATGGTACTTAATTAAATTGTTAGAGGTTCGCCCAACGATTTAATTAAAAAATGTAAAGTATTTGGGCCATTAGAGGGAAACCCAATGACTCGAATACTTTATTCCATACACTTGAACATTTAAAACACTTTCAAATTAAATTAATTAATTGAATTTGTTTTCGAAAATCAATTATTCTTCAAAAAAACAAAAAAACATAGTGATATGGAATTTAATTAAATTGTTAGAGGTTCGCCCAACGATTTAATTAAAATGTAAAGTATTTGGGCCATTAGAGGGTAACCCAATGACTTAAATACTTTATTCCATAACACTTAATAAAAAGTGAACTTTGTTTCACCTCACTTCTTTTCATAACAAAGATTTTTGGATGAGAGAAGATCGGTTGACCTCAATCACCAATCTCGAGTATCGAATCGTTAGAGGGTATCCCAACGTTTTGGTACTTGTCATCTACCATTAAAATCAATTCAACCCATTCAAATCTTTTTTTTCGCTCATACGCGATTATCAAAATCAAAAACATTTCAATTAAAATCAATACAACCAATCCAAGACATTTTCAACCAGAACTACGGAGTTTTGACTTTCCCATTGCACGAGGGAATACGTAGGCACGGTTCAAACCGTGTCAAACTCAAAATAATAACAAACAAATCCATTTTCTTTTTATTTATTTATGACTTAGAAATTAGCGATTACACACACACAAACACATTTTGAACTAAATGGGTCCCATCGAGTACGATGGACGTAAGAGGTGTTAATACCTTCCTCTTGCGTAACCGACTCCCGAATCTATGCTTTTTGGTCTTGTAGACCGCCTTATCCAATTTTTGTGGGTTTTATCTATATTTCCCCGTTCTTTCTAGAACAAATAAAATTAGGTGGCGATTTCATTGTTTTTTTTGAAAATTCATTTTAAATGTTTATTTTTGAAAATCGAGTTGCTTCAGTATCAAGGTTCAAATTCATAAGCATGATGTTACATCATTACTTAGGACATTATTTTCTTCTCAGAGAGTGTCATACCCCAATTTTTGACCTAATATACCACCATATATTTGCATCATTGCATAACTAACAGCTCAGACAGCATTAATCGGGTATAGCATTCACAGGTCAAAATTAGGGTTTCATCAGATTTTCATCTGATTCTTGAGCCAACCAATTAGGGTTTGAGATTCTTCCATCTCATTTGATCTATCTTGATCAAATCATTACCCTTCCATCCTCAGATATCAAATTCTCTCACAGATTAATCAAGGATCGACCAATTAGGGTTTTGATCGGGCAAGAGAATTCTCTGACTTTTTGAGCAGTGGATGACTTTTTGGATAGAGATTGGTCATCATATCTTAGATATAACCTTTTGACCTAATTTCTGGATTCAAATCATCACAGAAGTTCACAGAATTCATCAGTCGTTTTCAGAAACATCTGATGAAATTTCATCTGCACAGAAAAGTCAAACTTTGACTTTTGGTCAAAATTTTCAAAACAAAAACTTTTCCATCACCAAAATACTTCAAATGATCCATCATGATCATCAAAAATCAAAGAATTTGGAAAAGTCAACAAAAAGTCAAAATTTCTATAACTTAGAAAAATTTCTAAGTGTTGAAATTTCACATTTTTTCCAAACTTCAAGCCATTTTTTCACCTAGTTCCAATTGGAATTTGAAAAAACTCAAAACATGAAAGTTGTAGATCATGGAAAAATCTTTCCAAAATGTCCAAGAACTTCAAAATCCATGAAGGCTAGCTATGTCTTTGAAATTGGAACAAAAGGTGCCATGAAACTTGATTTTCAAAGTTCACAACTTCAATTATAGGTCATTTTTGTGTTTTCTCATTCAAACCACTTGCCACCTTGCCAAAATGACTCATCAAACTGATAAACATCAGTAAAAAGTGATGATTGAAGATTGGATCAAGTTTGAACAATTTTGCACATGGTAAAAAAGGGAAGTTTCCTTTTAAGGCAAAATGCCTTTCTTGCCCTTTAAGGCAACTTCAAATTGCAAAATGCCATGTCCTTCCTTGCCTAACATTTCAGACCTCTTGCCTATAAAAGGATGGCATTTCAAGTTCAATGGACACCAAAAATTCCACAAATACAAGTTTTCTTGAAAATCAAGCAATTTATGTCAAATTGCCAAACATAGCATTTTTGAAAATCCAATGGAAACATGATGAAAATTGGTGTCCAACATGTTCCATAATCATTAACAAACTTGTTCCAAACTTAAAATCAAACTAAAAGCAAGAGAAAATCAGAATTCCATTTCCATTTTTTTCAAAACTTTAAAACTGACTTAGGAATCGAATTGCAAGTTTGGCTTGATCAATTGTTGTTCTAATGATCCATACACCTTCCATGAACATCCTGGAGTTGATCTAAAACAAGAATAGCAATCTGTAACACCATTAACCCGATTCGAGTTCATTTCGAGCTGATTGCAGGTTGACTTGAGTGGAGAGATTGAAGTAAGTTCAGAGCAAGCAGGCCATCTCTAAAGCATCCTCACATGCCGCTGGTGCTCTAAGGATCAAGAAACAACAACTGGAAGTGCTCTAGAACAGGTTTTGATCTTCACTTTTCCAGGTATCCATACAAACTTCAAACTCCATATTCCTTGCATCAATTAAGAAAAACTCTTGGCCATTTGTTTTCTCACTCAACGAACAATAGCCCTCAATAAAATCAAACAATCGTTCAACATACATCATTTAATTTAGATTTTTCAGTTTAGGGTTCATACGTGTTCTTCGAATCGAAATCATTCTAGGCTTAATATAAATGAAATTAACAAGCATCTTCATGTTCGTGGCATAAAATCGATCAAGTTTGGTTTTTACATCGTGCCATTTGGTTGAGAAACGAAGGAGATAGCTCGAATTCGTGAAACTGAGAATCAAACACAAGCCCGGAAAATTGGCGTGTTCATGTGTTCTTCATTTTCAAATTTTCAAATAATCCAATATAATATTAACACGTGTTTTAATCCACTAACAACTCAAACGTGTTTGGCTCAGGTTCATGGCTTGCCTTTAAGGCTTTGTGACACATCACCTCATGGTCATGGGTTCAAAACCCAGAAGACCATTCTTTTACAAAGTTTTCAATTTTTCATGTTTTCTTCAAAACTTTCCAATACCATATCAACACGTGTGCTGGTCCACTAACATTTCAAACGCACTGCTCAGTTGGTCCTGGCTTGCTCTTAAGGTTCTCGCCACGTGCCCACCCAATGGTCATGGGTTCAATCCTCTCAAGACCATTCTTTTACAAACTTTCAATTTTTCATGTTTTTCACAAAAACTTCAACAATTTTTAACCAATCAAAACTTCTCATTTTGAGATGATTTTTTGCACACTTGTCATTTAATATATATATTTTATGATTATGTCAAAAAATCCAAAATATTTTCATCTGATTAAATTTTAATCGAGCCGAAAACGATGTTCCGAACACTTTTCAAACCTCCTTAAAAGGTGAATTTTTCAGGTTTTCGACTTCCGATTTTTTTTCAAAACTTCTCATAAATGAACCTCACATTTCAAAACATTTTCAAAACATTTTCAAATCATTCTTCAAAACTTTTTTCATCAAACTTGCATCTTTTACCATAATCGATCCAATTCAAAACGATAAAACTGAATTCGTTTCTTCTCGAATTTCTCGATCGATCATGGGCCTCCCTCACGGTGTAAGTCCCAAAACATTCTTTTTATGTATATATTTCTTTATACATATTCATTTCTTTATGTACAATTTTCATCCATAATAACAAACTTTCTTCCGTTTGTTCTTTACACTAAACACCATTGGTATTGAAAGGAGCATTATTCCCTGTGAAACTGCTTTCAAACTAATGGGCCTCCCTTATGGTGTAAGTCCCAACCCTTTATGTACATACTTAGTTTTATTTGTACATATTCAAAACATCTTTGTCAATATTCAAACATAAACAAATTTCTTTCATTTGTTTTTCATTTGTTTGTCTATCGCGAATCCATTGGTTCTAAAGGAAGGTTTCTCAAGCATTTCTTTTAAACCAATGGGCCTCCATCACGGTGTAAGTCCCATAACATTCTTTTATGTACATAATATTTCTTTGTACATATCAAACTTTTGTCAAACATTTTTTAAACAAACTTTTTATCTGTACATAACACAGATACTTCAAAAACAAACTTTTTATCATACATAACATGATACTTCTTTCAAAATCTTTTATCATACATAATAGATACTCTTTCTTTGAAAATACTTTTCTAGATAAACTTTGATCAATCATTTCTGTTTCATCTGTACATTTTACACTAAATGCCATTGATTTTGAAAGAAGCATTATTCCCTGTGAAACTGCTTTCAAATCAATGGGCCTCTCTTACAGTGTAAGTCCCAACCCTCCTATGTACATCCATCTTTGTCTGTACATAAAAACTCGTTCGTGTACATATTCATTTCCTTGTACACAGTTCAAACTTGTAAATAATCAAGTTACGTTCGTTTTAAACGTTCGTTTCACAAACACTTGTTTATATTTCATGAAATAAACATCATGCATTGTTTATATTTCCTTCATAAACTCCTGTGAATACATATCACACACACACACCTGTTTACACAAACTGTCTAATAATAACATAACAATTAGACTAATCAATAGGTTCCCACAGTATAGCCTCCGCTTGGGCTTCATACAAGACAACTCATCACCAGTTGAGTTTAGCCTCCGCTTGGGCTTCATACAAGATAATTTATCCCCAGCATGGGTCAGCCTTCTCTTGGGCCTTGTACAATGAAACTCTCCCACAGAGTTAGCCTCCGCTTAGGCTTCGTATAAGACAACACTCCCCTGTTGAGTCAGCCTCCTCTTGGGCTTCGTTCAAAAGAACTCCTCATTGAGTTTAGCCTTCTCTTGGGCATCATACAATGAAAGAGACGAAATCTCTTATGACCTCCTATTGGGCTTCCAATACAAAGAATCACCCGCGCTAAGATAGAACCCTGAAAGGATGGTTTCCCGGTGAAATCACTTTCAAATTCCCCAATGAGTAAAATTTCCCGGTGAAATTGCTCTTATTCAGCAAAGGATGATTTCTCGGTGAAATCCCTTTCAAGCCAAAGACAGCCATACCCTATAGCTTCCTCTTGAGCTTCATACAAGGACCCTCGATGACCCTCGACGTCCCTCGGAATGCCTCCTCTTGGGCTAACAATACAAGGACCCATGGGCTTCTTAAAAGCATCCCTTTAATCCAATCAATTTCTCCTTGAGATTTAGACATCTATCATCTCTATGGAAGAAGTATCTCATCCATCACATCACATACAGTCAAAAACTTTTCAAACTTTTTTAACTCTTTTCAAACAAAAAACATCTATTAACAGTAAGTGGTAACGCTTGTACACTCAAGCAAAACACCCAATACTTACAGTTAAAAGATTCAATCATCTTTTTTCAAACATCTTTCTTAAACATGTAAGTGGTAACGCTTGTACACTCAAGCAAAACACCTAATACTTACGACGAAAGATTTTAATCAATCAAACTTTTCAAAAATGTATGTGATGAAATAGATTAGATACATTTTTCATTAAGATGACATTTGTCTATCTCTTAAACTAACATCCCGTTGCTTTCCACTAGCATAAGTGGGAACTACGATTGCTCTGACTTTCTCAACATCCTTTTGAGAATACGTAGGCACAAGGTCTCATCCTTGCCGAGCAAATTTCTATCTCTCTCAGACCAAACAAACCATAGAACCACAGATCCGAGCTACAAATGCTCGATTCCCACTAGGGGATATGTATGCAGAAGATCCACAGATCTTTGCGAGCACAATAATAACAAAACCTAGAATCCCACATAATCTACTGTTTCTTAAAATCCAAAGGAGAAACTTTCCCAATCATAGAAATAGCAATTAAAAAACACACAACATATCAAACATATTCATATATAAAGTGTAGATAACTACATATATTTAGGGTGCTCCATCTATTCCTTTATATACCAATCCCCTTACTCGAGAATCTCCCCAATGCGTTATGTCTAGTTTGCGCTAGTCGTTCGCATACCAATATCAATTGAGGGTATTTCTTTCCCCTTTTCATAATCATTAAATCATCTTTCTTGTGTTGAAAATAATAAAGCTTGATGCTCATGGCATCTTTATAAACAAATCAAAGATTTAAATCGTTGCGTGCGAAGAGATCCGAACTCACGTTCGCATCCTCATGGCGCGTCACCTTTTGACGGGAAAATGGCGACTCTGCTGGGGAGTCTGCTGAAACTTTGATTTTCAAAAAAAAAAAAGCGTTACTCGTCGAGAGCACCAAGCTTTTTTTTTTCAAAAAAAAAGAAAGGGATAAGCTTTTCATATTTTGCATATATCTGTTTTCTTTATTGTATGTTTCGCGATTTCACTTGATGGAAAGAAATCCTAACCGGATTTAAGAAACATTTTAAGATCTAGGTGGAGGTATTAATCGTGAGCGTTCAATGCTTTCAAGTTAATATTTCCGCGATGGAGGTTGTCTTGAGGGTATTGTGTTTAAGCAAGTAATTGCGAAGGTATTTTCGGAGAACTTAAGAAGTGAGTGGTAGAACACATAAACCATCCGGCCATTAGGATGTAGTGCGAAATTATTCGGTGTAAGCCTAGAGTAATTGTCATGCGATACTACGATCGGCGAGTTTCTCTTGAAAATATTATTGGACCATCAGTATTCACCAAATCCAATAATGTTTTGAAGGGAGTGTTGAGCTCATTATCGATAGAACCCGATTCACGGATGAATAAGCCCTTAGAACTTAACCCGTTGATTCTTATCGTTGGCTTCATGCTCGTGACTTCGAACGTTTGCCCGTGTGTATAACTACTAACCATGTTTGCCGCATTCATGCATTCATTCATTCATTCAAAAACAAAAAAACTTCATTTTCTCTCTCCATTTCCAAAGAATTTAGAGATGTTTTCTTTGTAAAATATTTTAGGTTAGAGTGATGGACGTCAGAGGAAGATTCACCAAAAGATA
This sequence comes from Vicia sativa, assembly GCA_021764765.1. NCBI lineage: Eukaryota > Viridiplantae > Streptophyta > Magnoliopsida > Fabales > Fabaceae > Vicia > Vicia sativa. The sequence goes on along the minus strand of CM038794.1, from coordinate 265,390,060 downwards.
CAGTTTTAGAATTCCTGATGTAGGAAAGTTGAAAGAGTTAGCATCCTTGGTAGAAGATCCCTCGGATTTCAGAAAACGCTATGGAACTCTTTTAACTCTTTTGAACGCTAACGTTGATGAAGGACTTCTCAAAACCTTCGTTCAATTCTACGATCCAGTCTATCGCTGTTTCACTTTCCCTGATTATCAGTTGATGCCTACTTTGGAAGAGTATGCGCATATCCTAGGAATCTCAGTATCAGACAAAGTGCCTTTCAATGGTTTGGAAGCCATTCCTAAGTCACAAGTCATTGCAACAATGACTCATTTAAAGAAACACGAGATAGACAAAACCTAACTACAGAGGAAAACTCTTAGGACTAACTTCAAAGTTCCTAATGGAGAAGGCTCTTAAATTCTCTGAAGCCGGTAGTATGGTAGCCTTTGAAGCTATTTTAGCTTTACTCCTCTATGGATTGGTGTTGTTTCCCAACATCCCAAATTTTGTTGATATCAGCGCCATAAGGATCTTTCGATTGGAAATCCGTTCCCACTTTGCTTGGTGACACGTCGTCTATTCATCATAGGAATCGTCAAGGAGGCGGAACTATCGTGTGTTGTGTACCTCTGTTTTCAAATGGATTGTCTCACACTGCCTAAATCTCCTATCTTCCGAAAACAAAGGCAGTGGCATTGGTCCGGACTCATGTCTCTTACAAGACGATATCCATTGGTATACCTTGGCAAACAATGAGATGGAAATCATTGAAAGTTGTGGAGAATTTGCCAGCGTACCTCTCATTGGTACGAAGGGAATCAACTACAACCCATTCCTAGCAAAGCGTCACTCGGATACGCAAATTCGTAAACCTCCGGTTTTACGGTAAGCTACTTCTATCATGAAGGAGAGATTCCCAAGGATTGAAGGCTAGGATGATCAAAGCTTGGCATCACATCCGAAAGAAAGGAAAAGGTAAGGCAAAGAATTGTGTAGCCATGAAACCTACACTTCTTGGATAAAGAAAAGCGAAGGAATTTGAATGCCTTACGCTTATGAGGATCCCATGTTCTCGATCGCCTCCAAATCAACAAATTTTCCCGTTGAAGTGTGGGAGAATACCAAGAAGCCTTGACCAAGATAAGGTTTGAGAAAGAAGCTTTGGAAAGCAAATTCCTTAAGACTAACTTTGAGAATGAGAAGCTCAAGAAGCAAGTCAAAGATCATGAAAAGACGCTCTACTTCCAGGATGAATGGCTCATGGAGAAAGAGAGAAGATTCGCGGAAGGATAGCGCAATCCAAATCGTCAAGGAAGGAAAAAAAGCTTGAGGAAATGACAACCAGCGATCTCGCTCCCAACAAGTGGAAGAGAGTCATTAGCAAGCTAAGAGCCGAGAAAGCCAAACTAAAAGCTCACTATGGGAAGGAAATCCTGAAGCTGAAGCTGCATCAAGCCTTTGGATCGTCATCCGACGAAGATGTTTAATTAGTTTAATTTAGTTTGTAATTTTATCATTTATTGTATCATTTGTGTGAGCAATGCTCCAACAAAAAACAATTGTTGTAATCTTCCTTCATTAATCAATAAAATTTGTGTTTTCCATCCAAATATTTGCCAGAAATATCTCGTTTAGCATAAATTCTTTGGAAATTTCTTTTCTTTACTATCATATTCATGCATCATGCTTTGCATTTAAGTCTACCATTTAGAGTCTAATCATTCACAGTTTTGAACTGTCACTTTTCCAGATAGAAAATTGTCAAGCTGTCGCGTCTTAGAGTTTCTCATTGCGTCCGACCAACTCGAACGTCACGATACGGATCAAAAGAAGAAAAGTAATGGAGAATTTTGAGCAAGAAAACGTTGAACTCCGTACGGTAACTACGCTACAAGAAGAAGTGGAGACTCACATCTTTGGTCAACTCGCTTGCCACATAAAGTCAACAAGCGACATCGGCGGTCATAACCAAATAGCAACTTGAGGATACTACTACTCTGTCTCACTACCGCGATCATTGGTTCACCTTTCATGCAGGGCTATCCATGGGAATGCCTTTTAACCGGCATTGGAGTTCGCCAACCGACTTCTCAAACAACCTCGCTTGAAATACCTACTTTGCGACAAACGCTCGTTCACTTCACGTGTGGAATAACTTTTCCACAAGTAACAATGTCGGTTTCTCAACCGATTATGTTGAACTCAGCTTCGTAGTGCACACTACCGACGAAGAAGTTCATCACACTCCGGAAATAACCGAACGCTCGTGGTTCAATGGAAAATCTCCGAACAACTCCTCAAATGCGACTTGAGATAAAAAGCGATTCAAGGAAAGAATTGTTTGGGAAAAGCGCCAGGATCTCTTTAGTCCCTCGTGTAAAAATACTGCGAAATTCAAAATCCGGATTTTGAAAAGTACAAAGGAATTCTTGTCCTCGAGTCATCTTACAATGTATGCTAGGAAAATGTCTACGTACAATGAGGATCATCATTGTTAATTCATTACTTCGGGATAGTCTCACCGGTGCCGCGAAGTGGTACATGGGTTTACAACACGAATATCCAATCATTCAACGACTTAGGTAAAGCCTTCGTCCACAATACAAATTCAACTTGGATATGGCTCCGATAGGGATCAACTCCGCTCCATGTCTCAAAAGGAAAGAGACATTCAAGGAATATCGCAACGATGGAGGGAAATTACGCCCAAGTCAACCCGCCCTTGGAAGAAAGAGATGACTAAGGTATTCTTGAATACTCTAAACTCATTCTACTATGAGCGAATGATCGCTAAGCTCCGGAGACTTCAATGAAATGGTAAGGGAATGCGACTAGAAGAAGGGTTCGGACACGTCCCAAGGAAGTAGGATCTTCTAGTAATACCAAGAAAGTTGGAACCCAAGGAAAAAGAACATGGCGTAGGAATGGTATCCAGAAACCACGCAAGAATGTCATTCAACAACCGTGCGCCATCTCAACAAGTTGAAAACCAACAAACTCAACCGTCAGCATCGCACAAACTTTCACTCTTCGTGATAGAAAGGAATCTAATACAAACAAGGTTACCACCTCCGGTCCCGAAAAACTACCATGGTGGTACAAAGTGACATGTCTTGCCCTTTTCACCAAGGGCACCAGCCATGACCTTGAGCATTGCATAGCATTGAAGCGAATACAGAGATTAGTGAAGGCTAATCTTCTTTCCTTCGAAACACAAGTCCGAATGTGCAAGCCAATCCACTTCCCAGCCATAGTGGACACTCATTGAATCTAATGCTAAGGAATACAGACAGGTACCTTGTCACAGATGTAAATTTAGTCAAAGGAAACCTGGTGCATCTTCATGAAGCATACAGTACCATGAGCACCTTCACTAAGCATGATTATGCAGCTTGCTATATCTGTTCAAAGAATATCCATGGATGTCCCACCATAAGAGCAGATATTCAACATTTGTTAGACATTGGTGACCTACAAATTTACAGAAATAGAGATGACCATGACGTAAATACAATAGGGCATTTTCCGCATGAGCTTTTAGTCTCAGATATCAACTCGGAAAATCCCGAAGTAAACGTTGTGATCCCTTGTTTCAACGCACCGACTGATCAATTCAAAGACATGTCCTTGCAGCAACATGAAAATCCGCCAGTCCCTGCTGAAGTTTGGGATACCTTGGGAGAACCAAGTGGCAAATACGACTACATGGTGAAATACTCTGCGCCAGAAAGCTCGAAAATCCGGATTGAAGATATCCAACCCACAGGATGGGGTGATGACTTTGACTACCCTAGTCAATCAGAAGAGGAATACTCGTCTTCTCAAACTAATCAACAGATCGAGGTCCCAAATGAAGATCTCTGTTTCAACACGTCATGGATTTCACCAAGCGGATCACGGTTACCACTACATCAACATGATCACTGAAGATCAAGAGTATGATTCAGGATACGATGCGGAAAGTGTAGCTGACAACGAGTCTCTTCACTCCGAAGACTGGAAGGAACATCCCCAGTATTCAACACAAAGATCAATAGGAAGTACAAAGGCTATCTCTCATACTTCCCGATCTGTTAATCAAGAAGATCGCTTTAGCAGCACCAAAGGCAAAGGCCATCGTCCAGAGTCTTCAAAGCCTGCTCAGCCAGCAACCAAGGTTTACTCGAGGGTTAAACCAAGTGGAAAATTACCAGATTATCTCGATATCCAAGGCGTTCGCCACTATTGGAAACCTGTTGAAGTTAAAACTAATGTTCATAGCTCTAAGTAGTTTATCTTTGCTTTTTGTTTTGAACTCTCGCTTCGCCCAAAGCGAAGAGATGTTTTATAGGGCTTTAGCTTTTAAATAATTTCTCTTTGTCTTGCCCAAGACAAATGAGTTTGTATTTTAGGGCCCTGTTCATATTGTGAATCATAAATAAAACGCGTTGTTTTGTTTCCACACTTTGTGTTTATTTTCATTTTTACCCTTTTCTGGAAATGATAATCCTAAAAAACACAGGAAAAAAAATCATAATGAAAAATTAATCTGCAACACTTTCACATTAACTTTCAAAAAAAAAAATGATGATAAAAACTTTCTTTTAAACATAAATCAAAAATGCAGATTAAACAAATGGACAAATCCATTGAAAGCAATAACTCTACGCTCTCTCCCAACTTTAAAATCCCCAGCAGCTTGAAGAGGAAGTTGAAGAAGAGATTCCAGATGAAATTTCTCGACTACTTAAGCACGAGGAAAGGATCATTCAGCCTCACAAAGAACCTCTAGAAGCAATCAACTTGGGTTCTGAGGAAGATATAAAAAGGTAAACATCGACTTCACTCAACAGGTGTCAAAAGCAAACGATAAACCTTCTCAAAGAATACGTTGATGTATTTGCTTGGTCCTACCAGGACATGCGGGATTGGATACCCATCGTGGAACATCACTTGCCGTTAAGACCGAATGTCCTTGATTAAGCGGCGAGGAGAGTTCATCCCGAAATGGTGAGAAAATAAAAAGGAAGTTCAAAAGCGACTTTGGTTTTCTTATCACTCGAGTATCCTCAATGGCTAGCCAACATAGTGCTGTCTCCAAAAGGATGGAAAGGTCGAATGTGTGTTGACTACGGGATCGAACAAAGCTAGTCAAAAGCGATTTGCCACTACCGCATATTGACATGCTAGTGGATGGCACTGCAAAATTCAACGTCTTTTCCTTCATGGATGGTTTCTCTGGTTACAATCAGATCAGAATGGCTCCCGAAGATATGGAGAAGACATCTTTCATCACGCCATGGGGCACCTTCTGCTACAAAGTAATGCCATTTGGACTAAAGAATGCTGGCGCTACTTACCAGAGGGCAATGACTACTCTCTTTCATGACATGATGCACAAAGAGATCGAAGTCTACGTGGACGACATGATAGCAAAGTCTGACACTGAAGAGGAACATATAGACTACCTCTTAAAGTTGTTTCAACGACTAAGGAAGTTTCAGCTCCGCCTGAATCCTAACAAATGCACCTTTGGGGTAAGATCTGGAAAACTCCTAGGTTTCATCGTTAGTCAAAGAGGAATTGAGGTCGACCCTGACAAAGTCATGGCTATTCAGGAAATGCCTACGCCACGTACGGAAAAGCAAGTAAGAGGATTTCTTGGACGATTAAATTACATCTCAGTTTATCTCGGATGATGCTACACATGGGCGATTTTCAAGCTTCTACGCAAAGACCAAAAGGTTGTGTGGACAGCTGATTGCCAAAAAGCATTCGACAGTATCAAGGAATACCTGTCAGAACCTCCAATATTGATCCCTCCAGTCGAAGGAAGACCATTAATCTTATACCTTACCGTACTAGAAGAGTCCATGGGCTGCGTACTTGGACAACAAGACGAAACCGGTAAGAAGGAGCATGCCATCTACTGAGTAAAGTTCACGGACTGTGAAACTCGTTACTCCATGCTCGAGAAAACATGCTGCGCTTTGGTATGGACTTCAAAACGTCTTCGCCAGTACATGATCAATCACACGACTTGGTTAATCTCCAAAATGGATCCAATCAAGTACGTATTTGAAAAGCCTGCCTTAACCGGGAGAATCGCTCGATGGCAAATGCTACTATCTGAGTATGACATCCAATACCGCACTCAGAAAGCGGTTAAAGGAAGCATTCTCGCCGATCACTTGGCTTATCAGCCGCTCAACGAATACCAATCTCTCAAGTTTGATTTCCCAGACGAGGATGTTATGTACTTGAAGATGAAAGATTGTGACGAACCGCTACTCGGAGAAGGACGGATCCAGAATCCAGATGGGGCCTAGTCTTGATGGGTGTAAATGTTTTGGCAATGGAATTGGGGCAGTCATCATTACTCCCGAGGGTTCTCATATCCCATTCTCTGCCAGGTTGCTATTTGATTGCACCAACAACATAGCAGAATATGAAGCATGCATCATGGGTATCGAAGAAGCCATCGATTTGAGGATCAAGATCCTTGACATATATGGAGATTCAGCCCTTGTGATCAATCAAATCAAAGACAAGTATGAAACTCATCATCTTGGTTTGATTCCTTAGAGATTATGCAAGGCGGTTGTTGACTTTCTTCAACAGTAAAATTGCATCATATCCTCGAGATCAAAATCGAATGGCGACCTTTGGCTACTCTATCTTCCATGTTTAAAATCAACAATTGGAACGATATACCCAGAATTCGCATCAGACGCCTTGAAAGACCTGCATATGTCTTTGCTACAGAAGTAGTCTTTGACGATAAACCGTGGTTTCACGACATCAAACGTTTCCTTCAAACACGAGAGTACCCACTTGGGGCATCGTACAAGGATAAGAAAACTCTGAGGAGGCTTTCTAGGAATTTCTTCCTGAACGAGGATGTGCTATACAAAAGAAACTTCGACATGGTTCTGCTCAGATGTGTCGACAGACAAGCGAACACGATCATCCATGAAGTGCATGAAGGGTCCTTTGGAACCCATTCAAATGGGCATACAATGTCTAGAAAAATCTTGAGAGCAGGATACTATTGGATAACGATGGAATCCGATTGCTGTAAACACGTCAAAAGATGTCACAAGTGCCAGATCTACGCAGATAAGATCCATGTGCCACCGACTCTACTCAACGTTCTCTCCTCTCCGTGGCCATTCTCCATGTGGGGCATCGACATGATTGGAATGATTGAACCAAAAGCGTCCAACGGACATCGCTTCATTCTAGTAGCCATTGACTACTTCACCAAATGGGTCGAAGCAGCGTCTTACGCCAACGTCACAAGACAAGTGGTTGTGAGGTTCATCAAGGACAACCTCATTTGCCGATATGGAATTCCAAGTAAGATCATTACTGACAATGGACCCAACTTGAACAACAAAATGATGAAAGAACTGTGTGAGGAATTCAAGATTGAGCATCATAACTCGTCTCCTTATCGGCCAAAGATGAACGGCGCCGTTGAAGCAGCCAACAAGAACATCAAAAAGATCATCCAGAAAATGGTCATCACTTACAAAGACTGGCACGAAATGCTGCCATTTGCTCTGCATGGGTATCGTACTTGATCGCACTTCAACAGCAACTCCTTTTCTCTAGTATACGGCATGGGCGGTGCTCCCGTAGAAGTTGAGATTCCATCAATGAGAGTTCTCATGGAAACAAAGCTATCGAGGCTGAATGGTGTCAAAGCGGATCGACCAATGAACTTAATTGAAGAAAAGCGCTGACCGCTCGTGTCACGGACAACTCTATCAAAGAAGAATGAAAAAGCTTTTGACAAAAGGTCCGACCTCGTGAATTCCGAGGCGACCTCGTGCTTAAAAGATTACATCTTTTCAAACAGATTCAGGGAAAATGGACTCCTAATTACGAAGGCCCATACATCGTCAAAGAAGCTTTTACGGTGGTGCTATGACTCTCACAACCATGGACGGCGATGAACTCCCGCATCCTGAATCTTGTGCGATCAAAAATACTTTGTCTAAAAACAAAAGAACATTTCGGTAAGTCGAAAACCCGAAAAGGCGGCTTAGGCAAAAATGAGCGTCTCGGTGGATTGAAAACACGAAAAGCGATCCGGCAAAAATTAGAGACAATAAGCGAAATTATCACGATAGATCGAAAACCTTAAAAGCGATCTAGGCAAAAACAAGGATACAAAACGACAAAGTAACTGCAGTCAGTCTGTATTTTGTCCACATGAAGAATCTTCCATCAACGGATCTTCAATCAACTCTTCTGAAGCAACAAGCACAGTTGGAATTCAAAGTTGTTAGAGATAGTAGTGGTTATTTGCTTTCAATGTAGCCTTTTCCCAATAAATTATCATTTCCAACTTTTGTAAATAGTTCATGGAATCACGCCTTTGGCTGATTACCATTCTATTCAATAAACTTGAGCCTTGTACCTTTGTTTGCAATTCTTGTTTATTCCGTTTTGCAAAATAACGCTTTTATTGTGAAAATCACTTTTTTGAAACAGAAATGTTTTAAATGAATTTTTACTTCAAAATTTTGAAACAAAAGCAAAATTCTCCTTTGAAACTATGAACACGGAAATAACTTCAACCGTTTCTCCAATAGTGTTTCGATCCCCAGTGGAATTGCCAACTGCTACAGCAATTTTCTCCTCAACGGAAATCTTCAAAGGACGGTATTCTTATCCAAAAAGAATCCCCAATCAAGTTGCCAATGAAATACCTTTCTCGGAAAGTGTAAACCATGCAACTCAAAAATCTTCATCAGTGAATGTTTACACCAGTGCTGTAATCTTCACCAAGTATTTATTCGACTGTGCGGGTCCTTTTCCCCAAATATCTCTTTAGTGTCTTTGTCAAAGTAGTGTTAGCATACATATAACATTCATGACATTCATACATAATAGCATCATTCATTGCATTTTTTGCATTCCTCGAAATGTTTGCTTCCATATCACTGATGTAAATCACACTTACTCATGTAAGTACAAGTTTATCGATGAGTCTCGCCAAATAGAAAAGATACATTTCTTTTTATCCCGTGAGTATCCCAAAGAAATGCATTTTCTTCTCTTCACCACATTCCCAGTGAGATCATTCCTCATTTGGAACAATGTCTTGATTATTGTTTCTTTTCGTTCATTCCTAAATAGAACCTCGTCTCTAATCAACAAAGAAATAAGCAATAGTCTCATTATCGGCCGCTTATTTTCATTCCTAAACTTGTCATAAAAGTTTGTTCTTCTCAACAAGGTCAAATCATGACCGTCGAGAAATTCCTCGTTTGTCTTTCATCAAAAGGAAAACACATGTTTTCGATCAAAAATGCCCGCATCTCCTCAAAAAGAGAGATCCTCGGCAAAATTGTATCCAAGAAAATAGAAGCTCATTTTCGAGTTCTGTTTCTTTCACTATCTATTATTCACAAAGCTGAATACACAGCAAATTGTCTTAAAAAAAAAGAAAAGAGGATTTACCTTGTTATAGTTATCACTTTGCTGATAATCGGTAATATCTTTTCCAGTGCTGTTTCCACCAATGTCTGTTATTCACAAAGCTGAATATTCAGTAAATTTTCTCAAAAAAAGTTACCTTGTTATAGTTATCACTTCGCTGATAATTGGTAACCTCTTCAACACTCATTACCATAAACTATCACAAGGCTGATAATTGGTAATATCATTTTCACTTACCTTAAACATTGTCACAAGGCTGACAGAAGGTAATCTCTCTGTTTCCAAAGCGAAACCAACATTCACAAATTTCCCCTACCATGCCATTTTCTGTGATGTCATCTGGGTGAAACCTTTTTACAATCATTTTGCATCATCCGCATCTTTTGGTATCTTAGGTCCAAAATTTGCGTATACGATATTTAAGTATCTTTACACCTATCAAAGCGAAGATATTCATCTTCATCTCTCAGTTAAAGAAACTTAAATAGGGCATCATCATACCCCAATTTTGACCTAATATACCACCATATATTTGCATCATTGCATAACTAACATTCGAGGCATTAATCGGGTATAGCATTCACAGGTCAAAATTAGGGTTTCATCAGATTTTCATCTGATTCTTGAGCCAACCAATTAGGGTTTGAGATTCTTCCATCTCATTTGATCTATCTTGATCAAATCATTACCCTTCCATCCTCAGATATCAAATTCTCTCACAGATTAATCAAGGATCGACCAATTAGGGTTTTGATCGGGCAAGAGAATTCTCGACTTTTGAGCGATGGATGACTTTTTGGATAGAGATTGGTCATCATATCTTAGATATAACCTTTTGACCTAATTTACGGATTCAAATCATCACGAGTTCACAGAATTCATCAGTCGTTTTCAGAAACATCTGATGAAATTTCATCTGCACAGAAAAGTCAAACTTTGACTTTTGGTCAAAATTTTCAAAACAAAAACTTTTCCATCACCAAAATACTTCAAATGATCCATCATGATCATCAAAAATCAAAGAATTTGGAAAAGTCAACAAAAAGTCAAAATTTCTATAACTTAGAAAAATTTCTAAGTGTTGAAATTTCACATTTTTTCCAAACTTCAAGCCATTTTTTCACCTAGTTCCAATTGGAATTTGAAAAAACTCAAAACATGAAAGTTGTAGATCATGGAAAAATCTTTCCAAAATGTCCAAGAACTTCAAAATCCATGAAGGCTAGCTATGTCTTTGAAATTGGAACAAAAGGTGCCATGAAACTTGATTTTCAAAGTTCACAACTTCAATTATAGGTCATTTTTGTGTTTTCTCATTCAAACCACTTGCCACCTTGCCAAAATGACTCATCAAACTGATAAACATCAGTAAAAAGTGATGATTGAAGATTGGATCAAGTTTGAACAATTTTGCACATGGTAAAAAAGGGAAGTTTCCTTTTAAGGCAAAATGCCTTTCTTGCCCTTTAAGGCAACTTCAAATTGCAAAATGCCATGTCCTTCCTTGCCTAACATTTCAGACCTCTTGCCTATAAAAGGATGGCATTTCAAGTTCAATGGACACCAAAAATTCCACAAATACAAGTTTTCTTGAAAATCAAGCAATTTATGTCAAATTGCCAAACATAGCATTTTTGAAAATCCAATGGAAACATGATGAAAATTGGTGTCCAACATGTTCCATAATAATTAACAAACTTGTTCCAAACTTAAAATCAAACTAAAAGCAAGAGAAAATCAGAATTCCATTTCCATTTTTTTCAAAACTTTAAAACTGACTTAGGAATCGAATTGCAAGTTTGGCTTGATCAATTGTTGTTCTAATGATCCATACACCTTCCATGAACATCACGGGTTGATCTAAAACAAGAATAGCAATCAGTAACACCATTAACTTCGATTCGAGTTACTGTTTCGAGCTGATTGCAGGTTGACTTGAGTGGAGAGATTGAAGTAAGTTGAGCAAGCAGGCCATCTCTAAAGCATCCTCACATGCTTGGTGCTCTAAGGATCAAGAAACAACAATGGAAGTGCTCTAGAACAGTTTTGATCTTCACTTTTCCGTATCCATACAAACTTCAAACTCCATATTCCTTGCATCAATTAAGAAAAACTCTTGGCCATTTGTTTTCTGCACTCGAACAATAGCCCTCAATAAAATCAAACAATCGTTCACATACATCATTTAATTTAGATTTTTCGGTTTAGGGTTCATACGTGTTCTTGAATCGAAATCATTCTAGGCTTAATATAAATGAAATTAACAAGCATCTTCATGTTCGTGGCATAAAATCGATCAAGTTTGGTTTTACATCGTGCCATTTGGTTGAGAAACGAAGGAGATAGCTCGAATTCGTGGCGAAATCAAACACAAGCCGGAAAATTGGCGCGTGTTCATGTGTTCTTCATTTTCAAATTTTCAAATAATCCAATATAATATTAACACGTGTTTTAATCCACTAACAACTCAAACGTGTTTGGCTCGTGGTTCATGGCTTGCCTTTAAGGCTTTGTGACACGTATCACCTCATGGTCATGGGTTCAAAACCCAAGACCATTCTTTTACAAAGTTTTCAATTTTTCATGTTTTCTTCAAAACTTTCCAATACCATATCAACACGTGTCTGGTCCACTAACATTTCAAACATGGCTCGGTTGGTCCTGGCTTGCTCTTAAGGTTCTGCCACGTGCCCACCCAATGGTCATGGGTTCAATCCTCTCAAGACCATTCTTTTACAAACTTTCAATTTTTCATGTTTTTCACAAAACTTCAACAATTTTTAACCAATCAAAACTTCTCATTTTGAGATGATTTTTGCACACTTGTCATTTAATATATATATTTTATGATTATGTCAAAAAATCCAAAAATATTTTCATCGATTAAATTTTAATCGAGCAGCGATGTTCGAACACTTTTCAAACCTCCTTAAAAGGTGAATTTTTCAGGTTTTCGACTTCCGATTTTTTTCAAAACTTCTCATAAATGAACCTCACATTTCAAAACATTTTCAAAACATTTTCAAATCATTCTTCAAAACTTTTTTTCATCAAACTTGCATCTTTTACCATAATCGATCCAATTCAAAACGATAAAACTGAATTCGTTTCTTCTCGAATTTCTCGATCGATCATGGGCCTCCCTCACGGTGTAAGTCCCAAAACATTCTTTTTATGTATATATTTCTTTATACATATTCATTTCTTTATGTACAATTTTTCATCTGTACATAATACAGACAAACTTTCTTCCGTTTGTTCTTTACACTAAACACCATTGGTATTGAAAGGAGCATTATTCCCTGTGAAACTGCTTTCAAATCAATGGGCCTCTCTTACAGTGTAAGTCCCAACCCTCCTATGTACATCCATCTTTGTCTGTACATAAAAACTCGTTCGTGTACATATTCATTTCCTTGTACACAGTTCAAACTTGTAAATAATCAAGTTACGTTCGTTTTAAACGTTCGTTTCACAAACACTTGTTTATATTTCATGAAATAAACATCATGCATTGTTTATATTTCCTTCATAAACTCCTGTGAATACATATCACACACACACACCTGTTTACACAAACTGTCTAATAATAACATAACAATTAGACTAATCAATAGGTTCCCCACAGTATAGCCTCCGCTTGGGCTTCATACAAGACAACTCATCACCAGTTGAGTTTAGCCTCCGCTTGGGCTTCATACAAGATAATTTATCCCCAGCATGGGTCAGCCTTCTCTTGGGCCTTGTACAATGAAACTCTCCCACAGAGTTAGCCTCCGCTTAGGCTTCGTATAAGACAACACTCCCCTGTTGAGTCAGCCTCCTCTTGGGCTTCGTTCAAAAGAACTCCTCATTGAGTTTAGCCTTCTCTTGGGCATCATACAATGAAAGAGACAGGAAATCTCTTAACAGCCTCCTATTGGGCTTCCAATACAAAGAATCACCCGCGCTAAGATAGAACCCTGAAAGGATGGTTTCCCGGTGAAATCACTTTCAAATTCCCCAATGAGTAAAATTTCCCGGTGAAATTGCTCTTATTCAGCAAAGGATGATTTCTCGGTGAAATCCCTTTCAAGCCAAAGACAGCCATACCATAGCTTCCTCTTGAGCTTCATACAAGGACCCTCGATGACCCTCGGCGTCCCTCGGATGCCTCCTCTTGGGCTAACAATACAAGGACCCATGGGCTTCTTAAAAGCATCCCTTTAATCCAATCAATTTCTCCTTGAGATTTAGACATCTATCATCTCTATGGAAGAAGTATCTCATCCATCACATCACATCGATCAAAAACTTTTCAAACTTTTTAACTCTTTTCAAACAAAAACATCTATTAACGATGAGTGGTAGCGCTTGTACACTCAAGCAAAACACCCAATACTTACAGTTAAAAGATTCAATCATCTTTTCAAACATCTTTCGTAAACATGTAAGTGGTAGCGCTTGTACACTCAAGCAAAACACCTAATACTTACGACGAAAGATTTTAATCAATCAAACTTTTCAAAATGTATGTGATGAAATAGATTAGATACATTTTTCATTAAGATGACATTTGTCTGTCTCTTAAACTAACATCCGTTGCTTTCCACTAGCATAAGTGGGAACTACGATTGCTCGACTTTCTCAACATCCTTTTGAGAATACGTGAGCCAAGGTCTCATCCTTGCCGAGCAAATTTCTATCTCTCTCGACCAAACAAACCATAGAACCACAGTAGATCCGAGCTACAAATGCTCGATTCCCACTAGGGATATGTATGCGAGAAGATCCACAGATCTTTGCGAGCACAATAATAACAAAACCTAGAATCCCACATAATCTACTGTTTTAAAATCCAAGGAGAAACTTTCCCAATCATAGAAATAGCAATTAAAAACACACAAACATATCAAACATATTCATATATAAAGTGTAGATAACTACATATATTTAGGGTGCTCCATCTATTCCCTTTATATACCAATCCCCTTCGAATCTCCCAATGCGTTATGTCTAGTTTGCGCTAGTCGTTACATACCAATATCAATTGAGGGTATTTCACTTTCCCTTTTCATAATCATTAAATCATCTTTCTTGTGTTGAAAATAATAAAGCTTGATGCTCGCGGCATCTTTATAAACAAATCAAAAGATTTAAATCGTTGCGTACCAGAAGATCCGAACTCACGTTCGCATCCTCATGGCGCGTCACCTTTTAACGCGAACAGAGAGACCACTTATATTGGTTCTTAAGTTACCATGTATATCGAATAGGTTTCCATAAGCCCTAGAAATCCATAGAGAGAAGTAAGCTTCCAACAACTTTCTGAAGTACAATGTTCAGATTTCAGATTTGCATCGACGCATAAGTAAAATACACTGTTGCCGTCAGAGTATTAGTCTTCAGTTAAATACACATCTTAGTCATAGAAACATTTCCATCCTTTTCTTCTTCAAAATCTCAACAGTTCTAATGTTGTTCAGTATTCTGCATAATATGAACATTAAGAACAACTTCCTTATCTAAAGAATCAATCAATACACCTCTCTTTGTATGGAACAAACTAGAACCATACAACAACAACTGATCACCTTCCAAGGCCATATCATAGATATATACAACACTCCACACGATTTCAATAGAACAAAGTTGCATGTTCTAATAGACTTGATAAAACAACCAAGTTTGAGTAAACAACCTATAAAATGTTTAAGAGGTCCAGTTAGATATACTTGAGAAAAATAAATTATCTATCCAATAAGGTCAAGACATTTATATATGACATTACTTCAAGACCTTCATATACGATGTCTAAATCATGTACTCCTATGAACTAGAGAAAGTTTGTATCCATCTTTCATAACTCTTGTTTGCCGGTTATTGATCCCGCTCATGGGAAACATCCCTGATATTCTTCACCAGAGTAGGTTACTAGACTTTAGACCTTATGCTTGCCACTTGAAGGTTAAAAAATTAAATACATGTGGATGTCACAAATAGCAATTGATTTTAAATCCTTATCATACGATCTAAATGATATCATTATTGCAGGATCACGTAACTCATACTCTTTCTCTTGACAAGAACAATGTTAAGACATTATGTTAGACATTCTCAACAAGATTGTAAGTTCTCTTGTTAACACAGCTGCTCAGGATCTATTAACCTTCCTCGAGAGAGACCATATACTAACAGACCAGATCATCCTTTAGGAACAAAAAGGATGACAATAGAATCACCCACAACTTGATCTTTCTCCTCTGAACTCTTTTCACAAATAGAAGTGTCTCTATGAGTGGACTTGATATGAATTCATGATCAAAGTATGAGATAATCAACACTTTCTCATCTCCTTTTAAACTTTTCCACTACTGTTCTTGCACTTCTAACCAGTATGAACTATTCAATTTCACTCCAACACCAATCAGAGATATAAGAACTAGAACACAACACTAGAGAATTATTCTGAGGAGTCTGCATACAGATTACTTATGAGAAAAATAAATTTTCATCCTGTCAGACATGTTTCGACATCATGTCTGACAATTCTTCACACATTCTCATGACCACAAAGACGTATGCAGCGGAACAAAACACATCCTCAGCAGACTCCATCCAAGATGTCAAACACATCTTATAAGACACCATGCATAAGAGATCTCGCAGATGACAACCAGAAGGACATGATGGACATACAACGTTTTTTATTCTAAATCCAACCTTCTCCTCAAGAGAGAACTCATAACACCAGCAAATAAATCAGTCTGAACTTTACAGGTTTACAAATCAAAGGCCCACATATAGGAGATAAATGCCTCACAAGTAAAACCATAGTTAAAACAGTCGACATAACCAACACTTAGCTCTTCAAGTCCAAGGTACCAGAAAGTATCTTCCTCGATCTCACCCAGAACAAAACAGGATGCCTGCTCTGATACCAATTGAAATTCTGGTATACAGATTACAAATATCCTAACACATGTTGAGACAAAGTTCTATATGCAAAAACAACCTGGATAGTACAGAGCATACTGAGATGCAACCGTATCAGCACAAAGTCATAGAAAATGTTCCAACATCTTATATGACACGTCAATTATCCAAGAAACAAAAGTTGAACAATGCAGGATGATAATAAAACAAAGATATGATGACCCAGTTCAGTGTAAAACAACACCTACATCTAGGGGCTACTAAGCCAGAAATAAGATCACACTATCAGTAGTAATATTTTATGTAAACAACCTTAGGTTTACAGGTAAACAACCCCCGTTTTACCTAATCATTACCCAATACAATCTTTACCTCAGAAACCCATCCAAGATAAGAGAACCACATCTCACTTCCTAAATCACCTTCGTGATATATACAACCACAACCTCTGGTGACCGCATCATACTACTTGAAAGATACTCCTTTCAAATTAAGTTCAGTCCACTCTTCACTAACTAACATACTTGGAATTGCTTCAAAGTTTTACCCAAGAACAATACTCAGAGATGCTTACAAGTTTCCTCCAATTACAATACAAAATTCATTACTTAAAGACTTCTGAATCTGTATACACATCTATGTCTACCATAATGCATCAAGTCGATGCAAAAGGTGACTTACACTACAAGAGAGTATTCGACTCTCAAAAAAAGTAAACCCTTATTTAGGTATTACAATGTTATACCATGAATAGTTATCAAACCCTACACTACAAGAATAACTGAAATTTCCCAGGGGGTAAACCCCTCACAAATGTAAAAAAACCCTCACAAATATACAATTTACGAAGGGACAGAACCCCTAGCAAAACACGTGGTCGCAAAACAATTTCTGAGAGGATAAACACGTCTCCAATTACACAGGGGATTATCCCCTCGCTAAATGTCCAATATAATTTATCAGTCTGCACTTTGCAGACATAGGGGCAGGTGGGCGCAGGCTAGGTGTGCAGTTTTCATTTTGTTGAAGCGGTAAAGCGACAAGCAAAAAGTAAAGTATTATTTTTACCAGGTGATATATATCGGTTAGGTTATATCGTATCGTGTCCACAAAGATTGGTTATTGATTCGTCGTTCGAAAATTCTACCGTTAATGAGTTTGGGATTAAAAGAAATGAAAATAAAAGACAAAGAAAATGAACAAAAAGTATAAAAGATAGACAGCTTATCCGGAACGAATGTAAACTATTTGTCACAGACTTAAATCTACCACCCAGTTATGTTCGACCTACGATACTCGTCCGTGTCATCACATACCTCTCACAACCTAAGTTATTTCTAACCTAAATTGAGAATCCTCCCGAATCATCTCAATATCCATTTATGGCCTATCTCAACAACACAGAAGTCAACTGTGTCACCTCCATACCCATCTCTACCTTACTTCACCAACGTAGAGGCATTAAGATTAGATACTCTATAGTGAATGTCAGCTCTAAACCCATTTCTAGCATTCAGAAACTAACAGATAATCATCCTAGGTAAGAATCTAAGCAATCTATCTCTAGTAAAGCTCAAATCCCTAACATAGAGTAAAAAACCCAAGACAATCACCAACACAGATTCGTAAAGCAAACTTTATGCAACGCCAAGGGCGACAAATATACATGAGTTAGAGTAGATATACATACAAAACCCAACAAAAGAGATTACAAAGAGAAGAGAAGAAGAGGAACCAAACATTTCTTGGTTTGTCAACACCAAATGACGAGGGATTCGACTCCGGATCATCCAAATGCAAGCTCCAATGTTGTTTTCTAAGCTCTCTAGACCAAAAAATGATGTTGATGGTGTTGGGACTCAAAAATACCCAACCCATAACCTAAAAATGTGTTTTTAGCCCCTTTTAAAGATTTCTGAAATCGCATGGCGCGCCAAGCCTGGTATTTTCGCGCTAAGCGCGGTCTGCACTGTCCTGAAAAAAAATCAGCATCTTGTTTTTGCCATATCTTGAGAACCGTAACTCGGAATTGCACCCGGTTTGAAGCGTTGGAAAGCTTATTAAAATTTAAAACATATTAAAAGTTATTCAAATTATAATAAAAGTTTTTAAATTCAAAATACTTAAAATAATATTTCATACAAATTAAAAAAACTCTAAATATTCAAACTAATTATGTTATTATTCTTCATTTTGTTCTCCTTCTCTTCTTCTTTAACAACTCCTTCATTACCATTAGTTTCTCTAAATGTTTAAAATATTTTTGATCTAAGATATAAAAATATAAAAGAATTATTAAACCTAAACAATTTATCAAATTATTTATTCAAACAAAACACACTTTATCTATATTTAATACACTTATTTATTGTTTTAAAATTTATTTTACCACAATTTTTTTATACTTATTCTTTTTTTAAAAAGTATAGAAATATATATTATCATACTGTTTTCTAAAAACTATATTCACTTACTATCTTAAATAAACATTATAATGTTTTAAACACTAAATAAATTGTTACATACAATTTTTTTTACTTGGAAATATATATTTATACACTTATCTTTTATATTACATATACAAAAATGTTTTTTTTTTGCTTTATCTAAATAATTTGTTTTACAAAAAAATACAGTTTTTTACCAAAATATAAAAATACTATTTTTTTTACTAAAATATAAAAATACTATTTTTTTTTTATATAATACAACTTTTAGAAATATTTCAAAAAATTATGTTTGGTCCTATAATTTTTGAACATTTTACATATTTTAAAAAGTTATCTCTCTTTTCAAAGAATTAGGGTTAAATAAGTTTTTGGTCCCTCTAAAATTTTTAAATTTCGGTTTTAGTCCCTCAAATATTTTCCTTCAAGTTTTGGTCCCTGCAATATTTTTTGTCTGAGGAATTGGTCCCCCGCGTTAAAAACCATTAACGGATGTTGAGTTGACATGACAGGTGGATAAATTTTATTGTTTCATTTTAAATGAGATGGTATTAGGTGGCATAAATAAGTTTGTTTCAGCTAGTACCACATGAAAACAAAATAAACCTAAATTAAAGTTTCAATCCCCTTTCTACTCATGAACCCTAATTCCATCCCCTTTCTCCATTCATTCTCTGTTTTCTATTGTCATGTCGTTCTCTTCGTTCACCCTCTGCTTCAGATTGTAGATGTGCACACAAGCAGGTTTCAAAGCAACAACACACAAGTCTGATAGTAATCAACATTCTAGCTGTTAGAAAGTTTTTCTGATATACATGTGTATAAGTGGACTTACTAGTATTTTAAATTCCTTTTGTAGTCTTATACACAAAGTCAAGAAGGGTAGAGTTACGAAGTTGAAATTAAACTCAAAGAGAATTGTGTTAAGCAAAGAACATTAATTTACATAAACTCATTATGTCTTGCTGAGAATTGTGTTCATCAAATATATATTGGATGCACATTTAGTATAAGAATTAAAGCTACAAAATACATGTATTTCATAACATATAACAACCAAAAATCATAGGCTCGAAACTATGACGTTATTGATATGGCTAGTTGAACTAGAAATCAACCTCAAACCACTTCGGATACCGAATTCAATCTCTTGCAACAAATTGAATGTAATGCTTTCTCACTTCTAGAACAACTCTCACTTTTCCATATTCTAATTAAACCATTAGGTCTACCTGCCAATCCCATGTCAACCTGCATTTTTCAGTCTTCCATACTGACCATCTTGAGACTTCGAGTCGAGCTAGTTTTTCAGGTGAAACTTTTCTTTCCACTTTCACATTGTGTAGTTCTCCCAAGGATTTAACTATCCTCATTCATTGCTTTTATTCAATGCCTTTGTGAAGAAGTTACTTTACATTTTGAAACCTTTTGAACCATTGTTGACTGGAGAATGGGTGAATGTTACGTTGTCAACAAGATTGCCATGCTTGTTAAATTTTTAAACTAAAAAATGCTTCACGGCAGAGGGTGAACGAAGAGAACGACCACGAAGACAACAATGGAAAACAGAGAATCAATGGAGAAAGGAGATGGAATTAGGATTCACAAGTAGAAAGGGGATTGAAACTTTAATTTAGGTTTACTTTGTTTTCATGTGGTACTAGCTGAAACAAACTTATTTATGCCACCTAATACCATCTCATTTAAAATGAAACAATAAAATTTACCCACCTGTCATGGCAGCTCAGCATCCGTTAATGGTTTTTAACGTGGGGGACCAATTCCTCAGACGGAAAATATTGCAGGGACCAAACCTTGAAGAAAAATATTTGAGGGACTAAAACTGAAATTTAGAAATTTTAGAGGGACCAAAAACTTATTTAACCCAAAAAATTTATGTACACACTATATATACATTATATGTATTTATCTCTATTTAAAAAATTTAGTCCTATAATTTTTTAACATTATACATATTTGAAAACATTATGCTTACTAATTTATTCATAAACATTTACATATTTCAAATGTATATATTATTTATCATAAATATATATATTTTCAGAAAATACATATACACATTTCAATAAAATTATACATCTTATATATACATATTATTTTAAAAATAAAATTATTTTAACAATTATACCTATTCTAAAATATTGAGACGCATTTAAGAAAAAAAATGAAAATCATACATATATATATATATATATATATATATATATATATATATATATATATATATATATATATATATATATATATATATATATATATATATATATTATATATAAATATATATATATTTTTCAGTTAATTTTTAAAATAATTAATATATTTACATATAAATTAAAAATCACAAAACAATAATTTTTACAGTTACTATATATATAATTAATTTGGAAAAATAAAAAATATATTATTTATATTTTATAAACTAAATATTACAACACAAATATATATTAAACCTACTATTTAAACATTTATATGCAAAAAAAATGAAAAATTACACAATGTGTACCTGAAATTGATGAAAAATTACAGTGGTTGATTGAAGTTTTCTTCTAAGATATATCACTTGATACAAAAAAGAAGAAGAGAGTTAGACATATATATATATATATATATATATATATATATATATATATATATATATATATATATACTAACAGAAAATAAAATAACAATAAATAGAAAACAATACATTAAACATATAACAAAACAATTAATAATTTTACCTGAAAAAAATATGAAGCATTGGAGAATTAGGTTAAGATTTGGGGATGAGGATGGAGATTTAAAGAGATTGAAGAATAAGTTGAGAGAGGAAGTTATATTTGAGATATTGAAAAACTGATGGTTGTAACGTATATAGTAAGTGGAGCGGTGAACAATTAATGATAAAGCAATTAGCGAGGGGTATCCCATCGAAAAAAACGAGAATATTTAACGAGGGTGCCTCGGAAGCGCCACATTAGAATTGCGGTGCCGCGATGCATTGATGATTAGACCAAAAGTTGTCTTTCTTGCGTGGGGTTGCCCATCGCTAATTGCACATGATAGTTTGCTTGGGGTAGCCCGTGGCTAAATGCCTTCAATTTTGGCGCTACTTTATTTTCCCAGGGGTAGCCCATCGCAATTCCACTTTTCAAAATTCAAAAAATTCATCTTCCCTATTTGCGAGGGAATACCCTACATAATTAGTTTTTTTAAAAATAATTTTCACTTAGCGAGGAGATATAGCCCTAGCAACGTTGTTGTTTTTGCTGGGTGTTTAACCCCTGGCTAAATACCTGACAAATACCAACATTTCTTGTAGTGCTAAGCCTAAGCCATCCTTTAATAATGTTCAATGTATTGGACTTGGGCTTCAAATTAGTGTTGACCTATTACAAGTAAGACATCAGAAATATATCCTAAATCATAAGACTTTAATCATTAGTTTCCTAATTTATCTCCATAATTAGAAACCAAGCAAACTCCTAAAATTCAGCTTGAATCTTTTTCAATCTTCAAACTGTGGGCCACATAAGATTACATATAATTCTAGAATATTCTGCATCTCAAATATATCAATTAAGCCAAGATGTCCAGTTAGTTACAGGCGCGATGTCGAATGACTCTTCATAGGACATCTTCATTCGATAAGTCTGTCTTTCTGCATGATAGAACATTTTAAACAATATCTATGATTTCTTCTACTTGGTCACAACATATGATCATCAAAAGTTCCCAGAATGTTCCATATTTGAAACTTACTTACATATCATACCAGACAAGATGTCGGACAATCACAATATGAACTCTTGTTCGACATCCAGTTTAGTCTAAATTAGTCAAATCTTTGGAGATTTCAGTTTTAGTCCTTAAAAATAAAATCTGCAGAAAATTCTCCAGGTTTCCTGCTGATTTTTCTTCGGATTTTTCTATGGATTTTAACTTTAGGGACTAAAACCAAAACAATTTTAACATCTAGAGATCATTTCCAAGAAAAAATACAGGGACGAAAATAAAAATGCATCAACCAAAAGAGTATTTAAACCATGAATAAATGATAATTCACATTTTCAAGATGCATCTTCGAAAATGTCACTAAAAAAAAGAATGATAATTTCATTAAAAAACACCAGGAAAGTGGGTTCACAGTTATTTTCGAAGATGCATCTCCAAATACGCCACATAATTATTCGCATATGCATCTTCGAACCCAATTTTGAAAAAAATAAGCTGAGGTACGTTCAAAAATGCATCTCCGAAAATAATTGAGGAAATTATTGAATTTTCATAGGTGTAATTCGCACCACAAAGCTTGAAAAAGAATTTATAAAAAAAAAGGGTTAAATATGTTTAAAGTCACTCTAAAGTTAGAAATATTTTACTTTTTCGCCCTTCTAAAAAATTTCGTTAAAAAATCATTCCTCTAAAATTAGGAATTTTAACTTTTGGTCTCTCATGTTAAAATCATCGCTATTTCTGTCACTAAATAATAAACTGTCGTTAGAAACCGTTGCTAATTAAACGGCTAAGTTGGAAAAACCGTTATTAAATTGTAAGAAAGATCAAAAATTAAAATTTTTAATTTTAAAGAGACAATTCTTTAATAATTTTTATAAAAAAGACGAAAAATAAAAATGTCTAATCTTTGAAGAATTTTAAACAATATTTAAACCAAAAAAACTAACTGAGCTCAAATCTAACGCATCATATTCAAGATCAATCAATTTAGTACTAGACCAAATTTTCTGGATTGAAAGTATATTTATTTGATAAAATTCCAAGATGACTAATATTCTAGTTCTAGCTACTAAAGTTGATTCAAACAAAAATGTGAAATTTCATAATTCAGATTGGGCAAGCAGGGACGTGTCCCATGACACCAACTTTAGTAAGCATAACACTAGTACAAGATATTTCCTTGTTCAAAACATATAAATTGGCAATAGCACCATGTTGTGACTTCCCTGTTAATTCAACTAATAGCCTAAATGTCATCGATATCATGGTAGTAGTTATCATATGACATAATTGCCTTATTTTTTATAGGTTATTATTACTTTTTTTTTGTTTTGTTTTGCTTTTGCATATCTTGGAATTCAAAGTGTTTATAAAATATTTACAAATTATCCATATTTTTTATATATTTAACTTAGAGTTGAACCCACAATTTTTTATCCGAGCAAACATTTTTTAAATGAATTAACATGCTTTAACTTATTTGTAAAAAAAATTTGTTGATAGTAAAATAATTGCTCATTTCCTTTAAATTTGGATCTTGGTTGAAATATGTGATGGGAATGAAGTATAGGGAAATGAATAGAATTAAGTAACTACCCTACCTTTGAGAATGGAGCATATTGTTCATTGAGTAAATGCCGTTTTGTTAGGGTTTTGTAGACCAAGTCCTTCATACTATAAGTTCGTTTCCTAGTGCTTCCCCACACTAAAACACACACATTTCACAATCACAAAAATCTTTGCTTCCTTTTTCTTTCTTCCAAAGAAAGGGGTCCTTCTTTTACCTTTATTCAATTCAATCAATTTCAACTTGGTTTATTTAAGCTTCACCATTGCAACTTGTTTTGTTATGGGCCTTAGACTTTAGTCAAGGCTGAGAGAACCTCAGGAGTAGCGTGTCCAAACTATTTCTTTTTGGTAATTTTATTTTACATGAATTAACAAATAATTTTATGTATTAAAAATAGTATTTTTAGAAGAAAAAGAATTAAAAGAAAAGCTAAGAGAAGGAATATTTAAAAATATTGAAATAACTTAATAAATTTTGAAAATTTCCTGCCTCATACGCCATTAAGGTCTTTCTGAACTACTTGTTGTGCATCTTTGAACGAGACAATAGAATCCTCACTTCTTCTTATATTATCAATACATAAATTTTGGAACTGTGTTCTAACAGCGTCTTCGTCAATTTCAACAACGCTAAAGAAAAAAAGATGTGAGATCAACATAACCTACTCACAGGGCTGACATTGGGTCAGGACAAACAGACTTATAGCTCAAGACCTTCAAATAAATAGGGGTCTCATATTTTTGTGGACTGGTCTTTATAAATTATAAAAATACAGGACACGTGCTGAATCAATTATCAAATGTTAACAATGTGTCGCGGCGGTTCTACACTTTAATTATGTATTTTGGGGCCTTTGTTTGATCCTTGAAATTGTCTATAGTAAATTGTTTTTTTTTGTATTTCAATTCAAAAACTGTCAAAAGAAGGTAAGAATGTAAATTTATAATAATGTTAAATTCTAAGTTAACCAAATG
The DNA here is from genome assembly GCA_021764765.1 of Vicia sativa. Lineage (NCBI taxonomy): Eukaryota > Viridiplantae > Streptophyta > Magnoliopsida > Fabales > Fabaceae > Vicia > Vicia sativa. The sequence goes on along the minus strand of CM038794.1, from coordinate 265,365,007 downwards.
TAAAGGTAGTGTAAAATTGATATTTAAAAATAAATATTTTCAAATTTACCATAAGATTTTCTCATTTATTATTAAATTTTTTTATAAAATATAACACACTATTATATATATTTAATTTATTATTTTTTATATAGAAAGATATATTCTTTAATAGTATTTTCTAATGATATTAAAATTTTAATAATATTTGAATTATTTTTTATTAAATTATTATGACTAAATATATATAAATTAAATAAGTAAAAAAAATTACAACTTTAAAAAGTAAATGCATGCAACATCAATTTCAAAAACATTGTTTAGTCTTATACATTAAAATATTTATAGATAAGTTTGTTTCTTTGTTTAGTTTTTAATTTTAATTACAACTAAAATAAAATACGACTCTTTTTATTTATTTATTTATTTATTTCTTTTTATTAAATACCTACTTTTAAAATTAGTACAAGGTCTCCAAAATATATTTGAGACCACTCTGCTATCAAATACTTATTAGAATATAACATCTTTTTATATTAGTTACATGAATAAATGATTAATATTGACGTTGTTGATATTATTTATAATTTAAATAGATAATATGTTTTTAATTTTTTTATTAAGGGTCCATTTTTATTATTTGTCTAGGGCCTCTAAAATGTCGAGACCGACCCTGCCTGCTCACCTTCTATAATAACTATTGTCCCTTCACGAACAAATTTCAGTTTGTGGTGCAAAGTTGACGTAACAGCTCTGACCTCATGAATCCATGGACGTCCCAATAAAAAAACTATAAGTTGGGAAAATATCCTTGACCTTAAAAGTGATTTGAAACATGTGAGGACCTATGTTTATGCGCAAATTCACTTCTCTAATAACAAATTTCTTCGAGTCATCAAAAACTTTCACTATAATGCCACTGGGGCGCATATGAGTTCCTTGATATTTGAGCTTCGCTAGAGTGCTCCTTGGTAACACATTTAGAGCAAAACCATTCTCCATCAACACATTGGACAACGCATCATCCTTACTGACCGATCACCATTAACACCTAATTTTCGTCATGCACTCGGTCTAAATCTGTCAATTTGGTAACAATTTGGTTTGAATTTTGTTATTTGTGTTTAAGTATTTCATGTTGTTTGATTTCCTTTGCAGTATGTTTAATTTGAATTATTTTTATGCTTTTGATGCCTTTTGGATTGGTAGTGTGCATAGTTCAGGTTTAGTGAATGGACTAAGGAAAAAGTGCAGAGACGAATGAGGATTGCATTTGCAAGGTCAAAAGATGAGAAGTGGAAGAACTGAAGACCAACACGGCCCGTGTCTGCTAGCACAACCCATGTTAGAAAATGTCACAAATCTCATAACAAAAATAGAGGGCTGACACGGGTGCCCCTGTTGCTTGGCACGACCCGTGTCAGAAGGTCTAGAGCAGAAGAAAAAAACCAAGTCTGGAAGCCAACACGACCCGTGTTTGGAGTAATCTAATGATTGAGGAATCGCCCATTATAATTCAATCTATGAATGGGACAAATTTCACAGAAAAAGGATAAAAGATATTTATGTTGAAACAAAGACAATCTTAAACCAACTAGAAAAAATGACAGAAGAAAAAAAAGAGGGGGTTATAACTTTCTAGCACGGCCCGTGTGGGCACGCACGACAAATGTTATGTTTTTAGGTTTTTCTCATCAAGTCTTGACCTTGGGGGAACTTTAGACATTCTACTTGACTGAGATTTGTACTGGAACTATTTAGTTGAATTTTTAGGATTTACGGGGACTTCTTTTTGGGATATAAAAAAAGATTACACGAGAAGAAAAGTTGGAGCATTCAAGGAAAATTGGAGAAGAAGACTCTTTCATGCGCGAAAGCAATTGAGGAATCAACGAATCCAAATCTATTGTAATGTTTATCTTAATTCTTATTGTAGTTTGTAGTACGAATATTATGAGAGGCCAAACCCCCCAATGCTAGAGGGTGTCCCTAGTTTTCTATATTAAGAATATTGATCGCTTTTTTTTAATCAACAGTTTAGTTCTTCATGTATCAATTTGGTTATTTAGAGTAATTCATAGTTTAACCTTATGGGACCATAAGGTTTCACTATTTTAACACATTAGAGTCGGACGATCGTGTTAAGATTTTCTAAATAACGATACTATTAAGGATTTCACCTAGGACTATGATAATCTTACAATAACCAGAATAATTCTTGATAATGGAATGCTTAACCTCTCTACTAATCTAAATGGACATTGAAATTAGGAAAGAAGGTTAAAGGTTTTTTCACTAAGGAATTAGGAAAAGATAATATTGAGAATCGGTAATTGAGGTATATGAACTTGTTGAATAGATCAAAGAGCGAAAGTGTTTACATGGAAAACTATACACTTACCCTAGCATATTTTAATCAAACAAAGAGTCAATTTTATATTGTTTAATTTACATTTTGCAAGGATTCATTCCAACCAAACTCATAATTATTGTTTTTGTTCAATTGAATAAATCATCACACTAAGTATTTCCTACGCAATCCTTGATATCGATACTTGAGGTAAATTCCATTTTTACTACATTTGTAAAAATAGTACACTTGCTATTCTTCCGATCACTTACAATTCAAAGATATGTGCAAAGCCATATTGTGATTTTTCCCTTCTGAAGACAATTCTTCATCACAAAAGCTCAAATTATTACAAGATGTAACATTTCCCACAACACTATTAAACTGCTCCAACGAAATATCATATTCAACAAAATCTTGATCTAGGACCCCCATCAGAGATTCCCAATGAACTGAGGAATTCATCAACAAAGCTAGAATGAAGATCTTAGATGGAGTCTGCAGTAATTGGTGAGCAATTTTGTAATCACTCATCTTAATAATCTTCAAAAAGATCATCAACATATTTCTCCAAAGTAGTGTCACTAGTTTGTCCCACCATCTTCTTGGGTTCAACACTAGTCTCAAAAATCTTCTTACCAAAATCAACAATTTTTTAGAAAATAGGAGAAAACCCACGACCACTTTGGGTCACACGACTAGCCTCAACAATGTTTACAACATGGGGTAAAGGCTGAATTAGTACTTCCACACATTCTTCTAAAATAGTTACATTATAATTGTAAGGTACAACTTTGTTAGACTTATATGGGATAAGACCAAGTAAATTGATAACTAGATGAGTTATGGCAAGTTTACTGCGTTATGCAATATCTACAGGGGTGAGAATATCAAAATAGGGAACAATAACATTAATCCTTGCCTCTTCACCATATTGAGATTCATTAGCAGAAAATAACTCATCAATATGAATATATTCATCAACAAACTCATCATAAAATTCTTCAATCACATTCACTTCCTCTTCCGTATATTCAGCCCTAGATCTAATGATATGGATCAGACATTCATCCATCATTTCATGCAAGTCTTTTCTTATCTTCTCACATCCTTGTAGTTTTGTGCTACATATGTTGCAAGTAGCATGGTCATGAGTATAATGACTATAACTACATAGAAAAGTGTGCAAGTCCACCAGATCACCTCTTACAATATTGATGGCAAAAATCCGAAAGTCCCCGAGACATCCATAAACCATATTCACTTCATTCTCGTGCCCAACTTTTGGTCTAATGATATGGATAAAACCTTTATACATCTTCTCTTGGAGATCAATATTCAGTTTGTGACACCACGAGAATCTTCACTACAAACATTACAAGCTGCATGGTTATGTGCATAATAGCCAAATTCACAGAGATATATATGCATTTTCACTAGATTTACTTTTACCAAATTCACATCCAAAATTCTACAATCTTCAGAGCATTCAGAAATCATATTCACAACATTTCCACCTCCATGCTTAGGTGGTGGATTTTCTTACACATTGAGACTTATATCCTTAAAAGACAAGATGCCACACCTTAGCATTTTTTTTACCTCAAACCTCAGCGGATAACAATTTTCAATGTTGTGCCCAAGGGCTCCTTGATGAAAGACACATGTTTGATCAACTTTATAATACCAAGTCAACAGGTTGGAAACAGAAGGTGGAGAACTTGTCTGTACTAGGTGCTTTTGAATATGTTGGAAACAACTCTGTATAAGTCATTGAAATAGGATCAAAAGCTTCTATCTTCTGTCCTTGCCCTTGTTGAGGTGTTCTTTGATATGTAATAGTGACCGAAGCTACATTAAGAATTAGAGCCACCGAGGCAACTTGCTATTGATGTTGATGACGTCTTCTGAGAGGTATACTTTTTCTCTCTTGAGTAATATAATTTTTACCCCCTTCTTTCTTTCCAGAGAAACCATAAGCCTATTTTTTAGCACCACTGGTCCCTCATCCTTTGTAAGTCATCCTTCTCTAACTTCTTCTTCCAAATGAACATCCATACTCACCATCTTAGTAAAATCACTTGGTGCACTAGCCACCATTATTTCATAGTAAAATGAAATAAGGGTCTTTAGGAACACTTTAGTCATCTCCTATTCTCCCATCGGGGGAAACACTTGGGCAACAACTTCTCGCCAATGCTATGCATACTCTTTAAATGTTTCCTTATCTTTATGAGTCATTACTCTCAACTGGTTACAGTTAGGTGCCATAAGCATGTCATACTTGTACTGCTTCACAAATGCTTCACCCAGGTAATTAAATATGTGGATATTGCTACTGTCCAAACACGTGTACCACTTCAAGACAACATCAGTCAAACTATCTTGAAATAAGTCGATAAGCAGACATTGATCATCAGTATGAATGGACATCTTCCTTATATACATCGCCAAATGATCACGAGGGCAAGAGTTTCCCTTGTATTTCTCAAACTCTAGTACCTTAAATTTTGCAGGCACCTTCACATTAGGGAGTAAGTGGAGATCACTGACATTTTTCCCAAACAATTATTTTCCCCTAAGAGCCTTCATCTCTTTCTGCATTTCATTGAACTGATCCTAAAAATCATCTATTTTGTCATAAAAAATCCAAAATTTCACTTGGTGAAGGATAAGCATGGTGGATCTCATCATTGAAGACGAGAGCATTGTGTACAACTTGAGGTGCAGAAATAGCAACAGGTTGAACCAATTGAGCAACTTGAGCAGTACGATTATACCCTTGAGCCATAAAGTTTTCAAGTATTCCACACAAGTAACCACAAGGCATATGGTGTGGAGCAGCAGTAACAACTAGCATAACAGAAACATGCACATCTTACACTTCATAGATAACAATAGTCTGTTATGGTTTAACAATATAAGGAGAAGGTGGAGGAAGAGGTGGCGGCTGATTCTTAGCAGCCACCAGTGATTCCACCAAAGCAGTAAGATTGACTATGCCAACCCTCAAAGAAGTCACTTCCTTGCGGAGATCATGATTCTATTGTTCAACATTTTCCATCCTCTTCTTAGTATTGGCTCGAGTGTTGTACGAATGTGACAGCTTGCTGACTGATGAAGTAGAGAAATGGGTAAGACACTTGTGAAAATACAAAAATGAAAAAAATGTGTGTTATGATGCATGATATGCAGTGCAAAAACTGCACATGATTTGTTTTGTTTATTATTTTGTTTTCAAGGAAATTAAGAAACCTTAATTGCAAAGATCCTAAGGAATAACACATTTTGTAATACTTAATAATCACATTTCATAAATAAAATATGCTCGGAAAGGATTACAAACTTTTAGTACAAGTTTCAATAATCCTAAGTATAAACAAGTAAGCTAGAAACTATGAGCCCTAAGGAACCAAATCTGCAGAAGATCCCTCTCCATACTGACGCTTACCCTTGAGTCTCTTGATCTATCCCTTTAGCTTCTCATTCTCTTTCACATACCTTTCAATAACTCCTTTCCAAGCACCAGACTCAGGAGGAATGCGAGAAAATTCTTGAATACTATGAAACGAACGAATGCTAGAGGAAAATAAATCTTCGTGCTCTTCCATCATCTCCCCATCATGCTTCTTAAGAATTTTAATCAAGTCATTTTTTCGCCTTCAATTTTGTTGAGTATGATACCTCCAAAGTATGATACTTATTCTTCCTTGATTCCTTCTCTTGTTGCATCCTAATCAAAGAAAGTTGAAGTTCTTCCACATCATCCAAGAGAGGAGTAGTAGTCATCAGAAACATGTCAGCTAAAGGCTTTTCACGAGGATAAGGCATCTTCAACTGAGTTCCTCTTGCTTGTACCCAGCGAAGATGAGGTTCCAAAGAAATAATTCCTCATTGTCCTAAATATTTCCTTCTTTTTCTATGAATATGGCGCTAAGTTGTATCAATATCTTTCCTAGTTGTTGTATGATCTTCTCCCTCCTTGAGAAAGAAACCACTTAAATGAACATTTTTTGGTTTATCCCTCATCGTATATCCGAGTTGGCGACGTGCAAAAACAAGGTTATAGTTAATACCTCTCTTTTTACCAAGAAGAGAAATATTAGGAAAACTACCATAACTATCAATAATATCCACATCATAATAACCTTGATGATAGCAATCAATATTAGACTGGGTGAGAGCCATAATCTTAGGTGCCTAACGTGGTTCTTTCTTGAGATCCCAAAAAGCGGCAGGCTGAGGAAGTGAGAAATAAACTAGTGGTATAATAACAGTGTGAAACAGATGATCACCCCTTCCTGATAAAAGTTCCAAAGATGAATGGAATAATAGGTATCTCCAAGTAGCGTGGGAACTCGATTCCCAATCAAAAAGATCCTAATAGCATTAAAATAAACAAACTTGTCAACATTAGGGAACAATAACAAACCATAGGCAAGTAGGGAAAAGATAGCTTCAAAAGCAGCCATACTCTTCATCTTAACAAAGTAATGAGCTTTGTCTAACAAAAACTGAGAATGTAAACCTCTGATTCTTCCTTTAGTAGTCATATTAGCCTCAATCTCAAACTTATTTAGATGAGTAACTGTTGTAATATCATGAGACTTAGGCTCTTCTTCCATACCAGAGAAAGGAACATGGTTGGTAATAGGTCAATCAATCAGATAATAATACTCTTCTAATGTAGGCATTAGTTGATAATCAGGAAAAGTGGAGAATATCTCACTTCACTATATATCATAGAAGTATAATAGTTTGCATCACTACAAGAATTGACAAGAGTTTAGTCTTTTGAGAAAACTTTTAAGTAAAAAGTTAAAAATGGAAAAATGGTTTGATGAGGTTAATGACTTTTAGTCTTATAAAAGATGTCAAATTATTATTAAATTGGTTAATGGTTTAATTAAGAAAAAGATTTTGAAAATACATGGACCTAAGTCCAAGTTTATCGTGAAAGCGATTCAAGTTAGAAAACAAGAAAAGTTTTAAAAAGAGGTAAGAGATCTTGAAATTAAAGAAGATAGAAGGAGATGAAGAGACTATCCTATGTTCACAAAGTAAAATCTAGAGAAAAAATGGTATAACCAAACAAGAAGCCAACACTTGACATAAAGAATTCAATGTAAAATTCTCATCCTTTGTATAAAAACCCAAGCCAATATAAAACTCAAACAAATACCAAGCCTTGGATGAATTAATGCCTCATATGAAATAATGTCTTCACAAAAAATTATGCAAAATAGAAGATGTATACAGAGGAATTTCCACTCATAGATGAGCATAAAAAGGATAACCTGCACACAAAGAAAATTCAACCAAATGCCTTGGAGTAAGCCCTAAGGACTTCAGAAAAAATAACAACAGATTAACAAAGTCTAAAGCCAAGGTCCAAAACTTATACCTAAGTCCAAGATCCAATCTCAAAGCATAGGGTATAGTAACCAAGTTCAAGTTACAAATTTTAGGGTTTATTCCTTTATTAGTATTTTAAGCACAAACACAATAATTGTCCAAGTGGACAAAGAGAAAAATGCATAAACATAAATATGGGAATGGATTCTAAAAAATAAAGCAAAACAATAAAAGACATAAAAGTAAAGTTAGAAGTTAATTATTAGAAGTTAATTATTAGAAGTTAGTGATTAGTTGTTAGTAATTAGAGATTTTAAATGAATGATCCATAATGATTTAAAAATTGAGCCTAAGTCAAAAATGATGAAGGCTCCTTAGAGGATTTATACAATCAAAGACTTATTACAGGATTTAATAAAATAAGGTCATCAATAATTGTCAAGAGGTCATTGGACCCTTCCAAAAAAATTCTATAATTAAAATGACCAGAAAGTATTTTTAAACTATTAAAACAAATCAAAAGAATAAGAAAAATCATAAAAAAATATCAAATCATAAAATAAAATAATTGAAAAATAAAAAATAAAAAATTAGACAGAGAAAAATTATTAGTATTTTTGGTAATTTTTTCATAATTTTGGAAGTTGAAATAAATTTTTTATGAATTTTTGAAGTTCAAAATGATTAAATATAAAAATTAGAAAATAAAATAAAGCCAAAATAATGTAGACCACTGGATCGATGTCAAAATGCGTTAGTAAGAAGATCCAAGGGACCCGACACATTGTGCATGATATGGTCATCTTAAATAAAATAGTGGATCATTAATAAAAATATGAAAATAAAAAATAAAACCAAAAGATGTGGACCATTGGATCAATGTCAAAATGCCTTAGTAATCAGATCCAAGGGACCTGACGCACTGTGCATGATATGGACACTAATGAGAATTATATGTGATTCAATTTAAAGTGAGCCAATGAAAATAAAACAATTGGCACACTGCTATTGGTTGAAGAGTAACACGTTGGTCGTCTTCAACTTCCAAACACCTGCAAATGGGATTTTGTGAGATTCTTCAAACGGAAACATTAGAAACTCATAGTGGTATCCTTGAATTCGTCTCTTCCGGGAGATCCTAACCATACCCTTGAAAAATATTTCTTTAAACCACAACTTACTCGTTTGGAAAAAACAAGAGGAAAATTGCAAAATAAAATTAAAAAATAAACGATCAATTCTCAAAGAAATCACAAACCAGAAGAAGCATGAGCTTCAGAGAAGAAGAGGCTATAACTTAGTAACTTGTTTGAAGCGAATTGAATCAAAATTATACCTGAACAAAGTCCAAGTTATGAGCTTTGAAATTGAACTTTTATAGCTTGATTTGAGGAACGATTTTTCTTGTTAAACGCATGGATAGCTTCAATGAATGTCAAGGAATTTAACTGAATGGAGAATTTTGTGAATTAAGGTGAGGAAACGAAAATTGAAGTTCAAGCTCAAGAGTTTGTGTGGGACCTTAGCATAGTAGTTTTGGTTATTAAAGCTTGAGTAAACGAGTGTAATGTGGTCCTCTATTTATAGGGAGGTGAATGGAACGAGAGAAGAAGTGAATGATGCAATTTGAGTGGAATTTGTGCACACCTGATCATGGCAAAAGTGTGACTTGCAAGCTGTCCAAAACTCACTCATAACTTGCATTTTGAAGTGCTAATCACTTCAAGAAACTTTGTTAAACTTTTTTAAGTGAAAAACACGCATTAATTTGATCATTAGAAGCCACATTAAGCAAAATACAATCTGACTGCAAGTGAAAACTTCAGTTCCAAGGTAGCAACTTCAAATTCATGGGATAACTTCCTCAAGAAGCTTTATGAACTCATTCATTTGTCTCTTGAAATATCTCACCACAATCCTTACAATGTTCTAAGAAGGGTTTCATTTGGATGCTGGACCATAAAGATATGTGTATTTGAAATCAAGAAAAATACACAGATTTTTATACAAAAAATTTCTAAGTATAGAGTTTCAAAATGACCTATAATATTCTTCAATGTTATGAAGTAGACTCTTCAAATTAAATTGTGGAATTGAGATCACTCAACAATCATAAAAATTGAGAGAGTTATGGTCCTTTGAAGTTGATAAAAAATTCTTGAGGAATCCGCAAATAACCTATAATTTTTCCAATTCTTAAACAACCTTCCAAGCATTTTCAAACCTAAAACCTTGAAACAAAGTTGTATTAGACACTATAAAGTTTATTGTGGAAAAATAATGAACTCAAGGAGATAAAAATTGACCAAGTTGTGATCGTATGAAGTCCAATCATAGAGTTTAATGGCTTTTCCAAAGGACTTGTAATCTTCTTCATATTTAAATGATCCTCCATTCAAAATTAGCCTTTGATACTTGAAGAGAAGTTGTTAAGGAATCTTTAAAGAAAATCATGGCTTTGGAATCACTTCAAAATCTCAAAAATGGAGCAAGATATGATCTTTTGAAGTCAACAAACCCTTATTCAGAAAGTACAAAAGTGACTTGTAATTCCTTCCAACGTTTGATGGTTTTCCTCACACAAATGTATCTTACCATGTGAAGATATATTGTTGTAGATGATTATAATAATCCATAGAAAAAATAACCAAGAAGTTATCCCAATTAGGTCAACCCTTTGGTTCAAACTTGAATCATTTGAAATTTACTTTCAAATTAAGGCATGGTGAGATATATTAGACCTTTAAATGATATTATATTGAATAAAATTTGATGATGAAGTTCATTTATCTATGAAAATTGTTGAAGAAGGCACGAAAATAAACACATGAACCTATGATTATTCTTGATGGTTCCAACCCTTAATTCTTGAGACAAACTTGACCAAATGAAGTTGAGAGATATATTTAAGCCAAAAGGATTTGATGCCAAAGAGATTTCCAAGAAATTCAAGCTTTTGAAATTCATTTAATTACCATTTGATTGAGGATCAACCTTCAAACTCTAGCTCAAGAGATGAATGAGATGGACTTGGGTCCCTACCTACAATGTACAAAGAACAAAAACAAATATATACATGTTCTGGATTTTGGTTAAAGGTTAGCAAACATATAACACATTTACGTAAGATACACAATTCAAGGTACTTGGTGATCCCTTAAGAGCAAACTCAAATATATGAGAAAGTAGAAGAGAGAACACATCCCTAATGTGTGATCTTGATGCATTGTGATGTTATGAGATGATAAATGATCTTAGGGGAAAAATTAGGGTATAACAAAGCTTACCAATAGTGTTATCAATGAGATTAAATAGGGTCAGAGAGTTGATTTGAGACTAGTTGATTGATTAACTTTAATCAATCAAGGTCAGGGTGGTGATTTCCAAGTAAACGAGAGAGGTGTTATGAGGGTATGTGATCAATTGTGTGTATTAGATGTGCTAGAAATTAAGAAGAGGGTGTAAGAACAATATTTGGTTATGCATCTGGCCTTTAGTTTTGATGATAATAATACATTGGTTCTTAGAGAATAATTTTGTACCTTAATGGTTTTTTCTAGTGTATAGATGAATGCTAACAGCTTCTGACTCTAAAGAAGTGACATGTGATTTCATCAGTTTCTAAACTCAACGGATTTTGACTCTAACTATGATAAAGGAGCTTCTGAAGATTATCAAGCTCTAAAGATTTTGCAGTTTATAACTCTGTAGTTCTGAAGAATAAGTTTTGAAGACTCTAAAGACTAAGGTTTTAAAGATTCTAAAGGCGAGGTTCTAAAGACTCTGATACAATGTTTTGATCCTTCTAAGCATGCTTCTTCAACATGCATTTTAAAGCCTTTGATTATTAGAAGATATGGTCAAAAAGGTTTTATGTGAGAAAATAGTACACGGTACAAGAACAAATTTTCTCTCCACCACCTTGATTTCATGGGATGCAAATTATACTATTATACCATTCCTACAAACCGTTATGTAAGAATACAACTAGAACTTTTGGAATTCCTTTTGTGACATTCAACGGATCATTCATTGCCTATTTATAGGAGTGTTGAAGATTTTGGAGAATGTGAAGAACTTGAACTCTTGAATGAAAACTCACCAAATATGAGAAACAAAAAACATCTAGCAAGGAACTTTTGTTCACACACTTTCTCCCAAACACTTTTGTGTTAATCATTATTTTTTATTTGTGTGACCAACTTTATATAAGTAAATTTGTAAACACACATTTTGTATCTCAACTTTTGAGATGGTATTCCTTGAGAGACTATGGTATAGTCAGAATTCTCAAGAAGACATTGATAGCAAACCTTTGTGGTTGTAATTAAGTTTGGTTATAGTGGATTAAGTCCTTTTGATAAGGAAAAATAACATTGACGGGTGGGCTGGAGGTAGCTTTGTTAACAATGAACTAGGATAAAAAATATTGTATTCATTATTTTTATTTGGGTTAAATACACTTTTCCCCCCTGTAATGTTAGCGAGTTTAGGATTACCCCCCTGTAAAAATATTTTTTGTAAACCCCCCCTTATGTTATGTAGATTCCTTCATAGAACCCCCTAATATCCAGGTGGCATGGAATCTAATAAGAGGTCCTACACCTGGCATATTTTTAATTTTGTTAAAGTGATTATGTGTCATTTTACACTTTTTAATTTCAAATACCCCCTTAGAAAATTAGGGTTCTGAACATAGCAGGGAAGACGAAGGGAAGGCGAAGGCGAAGAAGGCGAAGATGAAGAAGAAGGCGAAGAAGGCGACCGCGGTGAAGAAAGATGAAGACAACCTCGGTATCTGAAGAAGCGATCCAGCTCGGTGAAGGAGCTCGGTGAAGTGTCAAAGTCCGAGGTTAGTAAAAATTTGAAGTTCATCAATGCCGTAGGGTAAAATTTTGAAATCAACAATCTTTGACATGTGGGTATAATATATTGACAGGATTCACAACACTTTAGTGTTACACTCCACCATGGGGTTGAATTTTGAGGTTTTGAAGAAGAAATTATATCTGAGAGGGCGGATCTGACGGTTAATGGGATACATGTTTCAAATTGGAACATGGATAACATTGAGAAGTTGTTAGTAGGTTAGGGTATAAGGTGATTGTGTTAGGGTATGGACAAAAGTTTTAGAAATTGAAGATGGTTTTTTCGATTAGGAAAGATGATGATCTTTGATTTTGCTCTATACTTTAGTGTAATGAATGTGAAAGGAGATTTGTATGTTGAACATAGTCTTGGGAACATGGACCTGCGATAGGGAACCTAAATGTGTGAATGATGATGACCACCCCGATAATGGAATTGATGGGTTAGATGAGGAGAAGGTAGAGGGTTAGATGGCGGTGAAGATGAAAGAGCTACCTTACTTTGATGGTTTTGAAGGAATAGATGTTACTAAGCCTATTAACAGTATGGAGGAGCCCAATAACAGTATGGAGGAGCCCAATAACAGTATGGATTCAGATGATGTATACTATAGTGATGAGTTGAATAGTTCTGACCCATATGATTCTTGTGATGAAGAAAGGCCCAAGTATGCTAGGTTTAGGAAAGAGCATCTAAACAAAGACTTTATATTCAAGTGGGGTATGGAATTCAACACACTTGATGACTTTAGGGAAGCTATCCGTGAGTGGTCAGTGCTTAATGGGAGGGAAATTTCTTTTGTGAAAAATGAGGGAGATAGGGTAAGGGTGGTGTGTAAGCATAAATGTGGGTTTTTAGTCTTATGCTCTAAGGTGGGCCACAAGGAGACTTTTGCTATAAAAACACTTGTACATAAGCACACATGTGCTAGGGTTTTGAACAACAAGTCTGCTAGCTCAAAGTGGGTGGCCAAGCATGTGGTAAAGAGGATGCAAACTTCTGATACAGTCAGGATAAGAGACATCATCCAAGATATGAGGCAAACATATTCTGTGGGTATTACTGTTGCAAAAGCATGGAGGGCTAAGCTAATTGCCAAGAAGATAATTGAAGGTGATGCTGACAATCAGTATGCTTCCATATGGAGGTATCAGAAGAACGAGAAGGGTAAACCATGGCAACACCTGAAGATAAATGTAGAAAGACCTAGTCCATCCATACAACCAAGGTTTGGGTCATTTTATTTCTGTTTTGATGGCTGTAAGAAAGGCTTTATTCATGGATGCAGACCATTTGTGGGGGTTGATGGATGTCACTTAAAGACCAAGTATGGTGGACAGTTACTTATTGCTGTAGGCAGGGATGCTAATGATCAATACTTCCCTTTGGCATTTGGTGTGGTTGAAAATGAAACAAAGGAGAGTTGGAGATGGTTTATACAACTACTAATGGAGGACATTGGTCAGGATAGAAGATATGTATTTATCTCTGATCAACAGAAGGTATGTATTTAACTCTATCTTTCTGTTGCAAATTATTCTATTCTCTAAATGTTGAAAAAATTTCTATTTTGTATCAGGGACTTGTGGCTGTATTTGAAGAATTGTCTGATACTATTGAGCATAGATTATGTCTTAGGCACTTGTATGCTAATTTCAAGAAAAGGTTTGGTGGAGGAGCCCTTATTAGAGATTTAATGATGGGAGCTGCTAAAGCCACATACCATCAGGCATGGGTCCAAAAGATGAATGAATTGAAGAATGCAGATCCCAATGCTTGGACTTGGTTGATGGCTGTTCCTACCAAAAGCTGGTGTAAGCATGCCTTTTCTTTTTACCCTAAATGTGATACATTGATGAATAATATCTCAGAGTCTTTTAATGCTACCATTCTAGCTGCTAGGGACAAACCTATACTCACAATGTGTGAGTGGATAAGAAAATATCTGATGAATAGGTTATCCACCTCTGCAAGTAAACTAGAAAATTGGCCACATAAGGTGATGCCAATACCTAGGAGAAGGTTAGATAATGAAGTGTTAAATAGTGGTCATTGGTTGCCAACATGGTCAATTGCTGAGACTTTTCAGGTTACACATAGTTACAACACACATGAATTTATTGTTGACATTGCTAAAAGGTCATGTAGTTGTAATTTTTGGGAATTAGTAGGAATTCCATGTAGGCATGCTGTAGCTGCTCTGAGTTATAGAAAGCAAAACCCTGATGAATTTGTTGATGCTTGTTACACAAGAGAAAAGTTTGCACTATGTTATGGATTTTCATAAGTCAATCAATGGTCAAGATATGTGGCGGAAGTTGAGATGGAACCACCTCTACCACTGCATATAAAAATGGTCTGGTAGACCTAAGAAGATTAGGATAAGAGAAAGTGGAGAGGATGGTGCAAGGAAGAGATCTGGTGTTGCATATAAGTGCACCAAATGTGATAATTTTGGTCACAATGCTATGACTTGTAAGGCTACCACTCGGGATCCCAATGCACTTAAAGAAAGGTAATTCATTGTGATATACATTTTGTCTTACATTCTACATTCATCTTACATTCTTCATTGTGATATGCATTGTGATGACAACCATACATTGTGTCTTACATTGTAGAAAACCTAAAAAGGACATGTGCCAACTGATATGGCTGCTCAAGTGTAACGGATATGCACCGCAGTGATATGCCAACTGCAAATGATATGCCAATGCATCGATATACACCTGCTGCGATATGTTGTTCCAACAAATGTGCTGTTCAATGATCCACCTCAATGATAAGCTGTTCCAACTATTATGAGTCAAACAGGATCTAGTGTGGCTGCCTCAATCCTAAAACAATCCGAAAAGGGTTGAAAAAACCTATCATCAAAAGAAGGCAAAGTGAGAGGATCAAGTTGAGTTGGTTTAAAGACCCATAACGGTGAAGGAATATCTAGTGACAAACCAATTACCCTACCGAAAATGAAGACATACCCACTTCAAAATGAGGGATGATTATTATGTTTCGCTATGTATTTTGTAATCCTTTTGGAAAACTCTTTTGTAATGCCAATGATCTTTGAAGACATGTAAATTTATTTGTAGCGACTTAACACTTTTGATATTAAACTTCTATGCATTTTCCTCATGTTTCTTAGTATTGTATGGACAGTATCACTTTTGATATTAAACTTCTATGCATTTTCCTCATGTTTCTTAGTTATCTTTAAGCGCAAAATGTAAAAGTTTCATCAAAATCATTAGCCTCCACCGTCCTTATGATTATCCTCTTAACAACTAAAGCTTTAGGCAAATATTGTGTTGTAAATCATTTTCATTTCATTAACCAAAGAACCAAGATCTCTATATCGAATGTTATCTCACTAATATAAGCCATTCTATTCAAAAGTGATTAGTGAAAGACCATATACGAGAATCTCTATAGGCCAAGCTAAGATTTTGAAACATACTTTTATATTTGTGAAGGTGTTGTTGATTCATGAGCGAGGTATGATCCTCTACATTTACATTTGAGGATGGCCAGTAGTTTCACTCATGGGTGCTTCTGATGATGATGATGACATCCTGCTAAGTTTTTCAAGTTTTGTAATGTTATAGAAATTTGCTTCTATACTTTATTTCTTACTGTTGTTGTCTCTACCTTTTGAATTTTCAAGCATTTATTCTGTGTATTGATCATAAAAAAATGTTCTTATTTTATGAAATCAAAGATACTATAATCCTTCCTATTACTTATAAGTTCCTATTACTTATAAGGTGTCATCTTATACTAACCAAGTGGTCATGATCAAGTCTTGAGGCTATTAACAATTGGCGTGAAGATGAGAGTATGTGTGCACATGGTATGAAAAGACATGTTATTGAAAAGATATGTTCTTTGACATTTTCTGCAGAACAGAAAGCAGAATTTGAGATTCAACAATTAAAAAAAAAAATTTGGAGCAGAAGTCCTTGAATAGTTATTTCAAACCTTTTTGCTTAAATCGGTCTCAATCTTACACCCTTGGTAACAATGGCATATAGTATCTTTAACTGGTAGACAAAAATTGATCAAAGATCCTAATCCTTCCTATTGATCTTCCAAAAAGCAGAATAAATGGAACATAATGAAATGTGCGCAACCTGTGCGCAAGCCCATTTCTGGAACACTCTAGATGTTAACTTGACCATGAATTTTAGATGGTATATAAGACTCTGTCAAGAATGAAAGTGCATGCACAGATAAAGCTTCAATCTCAAACTTGGCTTCAATTTTTCTCTTATCTAATACGAATATCAAAGACACCAAATTGATTAGATAAAATTGGTAATAATCTGAAGCATTACAAGTAATATCCATAGATACCTTCAGCAGTCAAAGGAAGGAGACAGATTACATTTCATTGATGAACACATTACAAGTTCAACATTACATTCTTTGAAAAACACTAATGACATAACAATTACATGACAGACTCATTAGACTAACTTAACCATATTGCTATCAACATCCATGATGACCAATTACAAACATTAACCATAAATTTTTCCTCTTTTCCATTGCAATCTTTTTCTTCAGTTTTTCTAACTTGTTAAGTTTTCCGACTCTGCAATCTATCTCCTCAACAATCTCTTTAGCAAATTCAATCAAATAAGCCTTGTTGACTTCACATTGGCATCCGGACGGATTGGTTTCTTTCACTGCAAACTCATGACCAAATCATCCCACAAAATAAACCGCACCCATTCGCAATTTGAGACAAACACCACCAACAATTAATTTGAAATCAAACTCAAAATAATAAAATGCTTCAAAATTGCTCACCATATAATTCTGCATTTCAAAATTTGGACAATTGACTTGACGAACCCATTGGTTTCATTGCATCCACATCTTGGTAAGCCGTTTCCAACTTCACTCGTGGAAGATGCCTTCTGGATGGATCACGGACGAAGATGAAGAGGATGGATTTGGGATAGGGATGGATTTCCATAGGAGAGAGAGGGATGGATTTGGAACCCTAATTTCTAGTTTATGCCATGCTGGAGACCTAATGAAGATTCACATGTGAAAATAAAAAAATTAAAAAGCCACGTCTGAAATAAAAAACCAAGATTCCATGCCACCTGGATATTAGGGGGTTCTATGAAGGAATCTACATAACATAAGGGGGGTATTGAAAAAATAACTTTACCAGGGGGGTAACCCTAAACTCGCTAACATTACAGGGGGGGAAAAGTGTATTTAACCCTTTTTATTTTAAGCTTTTTGGTTGTTGTATTGGGTAACGAAAAAGTTTCAATCTTGAAACCAAATTCAAACTCCCCATTCATTGTGTTTCTTTAACCTTAAATTGGAATCAAAGCTTCGATTTTGGTATTGATTGTTTATCAAACAATTCACTATGTCAGATAAAGATCCATGTTTTTTTAAACACAATGGCAACAATCCCTCCACCAGCTACACTCGCTGCACACAATGACAGAGATCACTATAGTGCCAAACCTCTAGTTTTTGATAGAAAAGTTTGATGATTGAAAAGACAGAATTGAGAGTTTCTTTATAGGCCATGATGTAGATCTATGGTATATGGTAGTTGATGGCTACATTCATTATGTTGATGTTAGCGGTAACAAAGTAGAAAGAAGAGTGATGATTGAACAACAAAAGAAAAACTACATAAATCATCATAAAGCTAGAACCATTCTCCTGAATGTTATTTCTTATACTTGCTAGATGATAGGCTACAATATAGAGGGGGTGAATAGTTTGCAAATGAAAATTTCTTATTAAAGTTAATTTTTGAAATTTTTTTAACTATGGCACACGAAAACAAACCCAGACTGACAATCGTCTATCCGAACTGTTATCGAAAAGATCAGTTATGTGTTAAATCGATTAAACAAATACATATGATGAGAAAGCCATCATAATATTTTCATCAACCACATTTAAGTTAATTCACACAACAGTATTATATTTCTAATGAAATATCAAACAAAATTGAATAAAGCAATTGTCGAATAAGTGGTGTGCAATTGGTTCAAAACAAATTTTCTATGATTTTGTTGATATGTGTCGTACCCCAAAATTTACCCTCCTAGTTTATCTTTTATCTATCTTATGTTTCTAATTTCATCAGCATCACTTCATTAGGTCATTTGCATATTATTGTACCCCAAAATTTATCCTATTCATTTTGAGGTTTTTGGATTATAATTGCATTATCATAAACATTCATGCATGTACATGTATATTATTTATCACATGGTTACCAGGTTCCAAATACCTCAGTTTGTGGAAGAAATTGTGTGTTTCGGCTATCTCAAATCATTTTGAGCAAAAAATCGATATTTCTCGGTTCGTATGGCTATTGCGAGATTTTCTGGTCAGGAAGCTATTTTGGTTTGATTTCGTGAGCATTGGGATCATATCAATATATTCTCCAGTTTATCAGTTCAGATCGGAGGCCGTTTCGTCAAGAAAAAAGAATTAATTTGCTTATTTCTCAATAAAATGAATTTTGGGTTTTTAGTGCGTTTTAGATGCTCCAGAAGGAATATCTCTCAG
The DNA here is from genome assembly GCA_021764765.1 of Vicia sativa. Lineage (NCBI taxonomy): Eukaryota > Viridiplantae > Streptophyta > Magnoliopsida > Fabales > Fabaceae > Vicia > Vicia sativa. The sequence continues at coordinate 265,345,896 of CM038794.1, read as the reverse complement.
CTCGTCAGATATTTTCTGATGATTTTTGATAGAAAAGTCCCTCTCATTATTATTTAAAAATTTCATTAACGAGCCAGACACTAATTATGTGAAGAAGGATCCCCAAAGGAATTGATTTCTCAAGTGGATTAAACTGAATTTTAGTGATGTATCGTGCGTTCAGTACGCTCAAACCTTCGTAATTCCTATATGGAAAATTGAAACTGAGCGAGGCCGGTGTCTAAAATTCCGTATCGGATTCCTCTCCGACTTTCATTTGCAACTCCAGAGCAAATTCGTTACCATTTAATAGCATGTTTTTATTCTTCGGAGTTGTTTTCGAGCTGAACCAAACCATTTTCATCTGATACGCGAAGTTCGAAAAATCATATCTCGCTCGATTTTTATCGAAACAAGGTGGGACCAGTGCAAAACATTCACAAATTTTGTTGGCTTAATTTGTCTTAGAGATAATCAAGTTCAAATTTTGATTAGAAGACCCTCGTTCGAGACAATTTCTCTGAAGCGCGCAAAGAAAATTCTGCATGTGTCAGACACTTGGAAACTATGCTGAAACTTCAAAAATCCGTATCGCCTGGACCGTTCACCCGATTGAGTCGAAACTTTGACTGCAGGAAGAAAAATCGCATTATGGACATTTTCCGTTTAGAGTCCGACTTGAAATTCTCGACGGATTAGGCTGTTTTGAATTAATTACAAATTGTTTTTACTATATAAAGCAAAATCGCATTTTGGACATTTTTCGTTTAGAGTCCGACTTGAAATTCTCGACAGATCGGGCTGTTTTGAACTAATTACGAAAATTATTCGAATAATCGCGAGTTGGGCTTAATTGTGGATCCAAGGCACTCTAAGGCCCAAATTTTCACACTATAAATAATTTTTTGCCTTCACAATTGAAGGACACACAATCATTTTCTCAAATTTCATCTAAAATCACTCTCAATTATCTCTTATACTCTCTCAAACTCAAAGCTAAAAACAATAACAAAAATAAAAGTTGCTCTTCCCTCCAACTCCCCTTTGCTCGGACCACCACCCCTTGGCTTCAACTCTCCAGCCAGTTTTCCTGCCAGCCACCCTAAACTGATTGGTCTGCTCCGATCTCCTCTCTTTCTCTCCTTCTGAGCTCTTCGCTCGGTCTTTTTCCCTCGCCGGTAGACCGTCCAACCGCTCTCCTCAACTGGCCAACCTCTGGCCAAACTTGCTTCTTCTCACTCCTTGCTCGGAACTGCCCGCCCGAACCACCTCCTCATGCGGCCAGCCCTTCCTCCACTCCTTATAGCTCGGTTCAGTTTGTTTCTCGAGGAACAAGCTCTTCCTCTTCACTTTTCCTTTGATTTTCAAGGTTTTCTTCCGATTTAGGCTCTGATTTCGATTATTATCATCAATTAGAAGTAGATTTGGTATTTTCTTGGAAGATCTCAAGGAATTCCTCTTCAATTTGACTCAAACTTCAAGTTCAAATAAGTAATTAATTCAATTAAGCACTTATTTTAATTGATTTTTCACTTTTAGCTTTTCTTGAAATTGAATAGTCGAATTAATTGCAAATTCCGTGTGAATTCCGATTTTGGAATTTCTTTTACCGAATTCTTTGATTTGATTTCAACTTTGTGACGTTAAAGTGTGTCGATGTGAAGGAATATTGTACATAACACACAATACACTTGTCTAATTGCTTTCCTTTGCATTTAGGTCACTTACTTGTGCATTTTGCATCATCTATCACATGCTCATGCATTAGAGAGCATATAGATTGATTAGATTGCATTGGAACATGTGAATTAAGGCATAACTCACATCCTTACTTGTGTCGAAATGTAGTACTCATTGCATTTTGTTTCTTAGGTATATTTGCATTGTACATAACACATATACATGCACCTAAACTCATACTTAGGATATACATTGCATCCTTATATGTTCATACATTTGCATATGGAATAATCAATTCAAGTTTATGTGTCGGTGTTTAATTTTTGTGACATTAATGTGTGTCGAAATCTCACTTTCACTCACATTTTCACATGTATGATTTCACAACACCAACACACATCACATACTTGATTCTTATGGACATTAACACATGTTTTTCATAACATTTAGATAGGATTTGCATTAAGTATATATCATTTGCATATGATATCATATACACTTGCATCTCATCCATCATAATGTCATAAAAAATGTACATAAAAAAAATGCATATTTTCACACTTTTTTGATCCGATTTTCAATCAAACTTGTACATAACTTGTGTTTCATTTTGTTTTGGCTTTTTAATTACATGTAGTGAATTAAATTCAGATTCATCTCACATTTCAAAATCAAAACAAAACTTGAATCGGAATTTAATTCAACACATGAATTTTGAACTCCGTAAGCATTCTTTAGCACTTTTGTACACCGACACTCATTTTTCCTTGAAATTCCGAAGTAACGGTACATGTTCCCTACATTTTGGCACGTTCCTGAACTGTTTTTGGAGGTTTCTGAACCAAATTTTGAGCACAACATGCCAATACGGAGTGGCTTCCCCGTCACTTTAAGGTCCAAAAAATGCCACTTCCACTCGGAATTAATTAAAACCACTCACGTTTTTGAATTTGTTGACGTTTTTGGAAGCAACCATAAGATTCTTAATCGGTTCTGAGAAGTTGACTTTTTCACTTTGATTTTGGAAAACCGCCTTCCCATTCCGATTTTTGTGATTTTATTTCACTTTTCACTTGCTTATACTAGATTATAATCATATTTGCGATCGATTTTGCATTTGGTGCTTATGTGAACTGTAATGCCGAAGAGGATCTATCTTCAACTAAACTGAAAAAGTGCCCAAACAGAAAAGAAAAAAAAAACCGCGAACTAAGTCAATAATTGCCTGGGGTGTATACAATCTTTTTTTTTTGGACCGTTGATACAACATAAACTAGCATTATTATCAATTTAAATCTGATTGTATCAACTTGACCAAAATGTAATCCCCTAAACTACCTTTTTTGCTATAACTAACTGCCCTCAAACAATGTTGCCCTATAATTTTAATCTTAAGTTTTTTACTGATGTAATATTAACTTTGGTAATATTCCATGCCAACTACATTTGATTTCAATGATATAATATTTTTTGCAATCTACTCACCTGAGTTATGTGATGTAAATATTCTTACAGTCCCTATCATAAATCTGTTAATCTTCAGTGTTTTTTTATAATATTGTAGAACAGTGTATATAAACTAGTTGGATGTATGACAATGACTTATCTTTTGGGAGTTCGTATATGATTGCCTCCTGCTTATATTACTCAACAACTTTTTCCACGATCCCATATTACATGCTCAAACATTCCAATTTTAAATCAAGCGTAACTTTCCCGCTTTCAACTCGCGTGTTTTGGCAGTAGCCATCCCCTGCACTACATAAAAATCCTTGTTATACAACCGATATCGACTAAATAAAATACCAGAAACTATCTCCTGCACTATTTAGTATATTAGTTGCAGATAGCTTGAATGCATATGGTGTAGTTGTCGTGATTGATGGGAAGAAATTCATGATTTATCACATATTTTCATTATAAGAACTTCAATCCTCGCGACATTCAATTCATGGTTACAAGTTAATCGGATTTTGTAGATTGAACATAACTGATTCAAAGAGAATAGTCATAATTAACTTTAAGTCACAGAAGACTCATAAGAAAATAACCATATAACAAAGGCAGGAAATCTGTCAACATGGCAAGAATAAATCAATTAATGTAGTCAGATTTTACTTATCTTTCCGTGAAGATCACCGACGTCTTTTAGCGCTATACTGGTGACTAGTAATCGTTGCTGACTTTGTTTGTCAACTGCATACTTGACCTGTTCAACTGTTATCGTATCTCACTCCAACGTTTCCACAACCAATCACAAGCTTATGGAAAGATTGCCGACGCCTCTGCTTGCTTCAATTCTTTATTGCAATAAGGGAGGGGTCTGTCTTGGGAGTCTGGATACCTCCTCCAAACAGCAGCTGGTCCGCAGAGACTTATACCACTCCTAATATTCTTAGTGAGACAGATAGTAAGAGATACACACAAGCAATAAGCGGTATCATCAGTGAGAATGAGAAAACTTATCGTTTATTTACAGTGCCGATGTGGCCATCCTATCGATATAAAGATGTGAATGTATGCCGAGTTGCATGAGGTAAAATCTTTTTGATGGAGTCGGCCCGAATGTGTAGGCGCTCGATGTTTAATTAAGAGACCATGGTCTTCGCAGGCGTCCGACTTCTTGCTTCTCAAACATCCCGGCTTGAGGTTTCAGTGATGGTGAATCATTGCACGGTTTTAATGCGAGAGTAATCATTTGGAATTTGTGGCGATCCAGCTCGGTGTAATCATGCCTAGGAACGAATTACATATATGTCACAGGTTCAAGTAAACTCAGCATCTCCAGTGTTGCATTCTGTATGATGACAGTGTCGGTACTGCATCACAAGCTTTCTCCATCTATGTAATATTAGACATATCGGCTTTGATTTTATGACGTTTAACCATAATTAATGCGGGGACCATAACGTTTGTGATAATCATAATCGTAACAACAACACAGAATGATAATTGATTATGATCAACCAATAAACCATGTAAGAGAACTTATCTTTTGGTGCCATTGACTGCAACACATCATGTTCCAATTTGGATGACTCAGTTATTTCCTTTTTAACTCGTCCTTGATACGAACATGATTATAATATCTCAGCATATTGAAAATCCGTGAACATCGAACTCATCCTGGCACCACGCACCAAAGATTGTTTCTTGCGTGTATTTCTTGACTGTTATCCCAGTAGCTTTTCTGCCAAAACAATCCTTTGTATTCCTACATAACATGATCAACCATCAAATGATGATTCTCTATTAGTGTACAATAGTCATATGTTAACACACTGTAAAAACCAATTGTACAGACCCTAAGCTAACATGGATGATTAAAACACGACCATTGTATAAACATTAAAAACTGCCTATCTATAAAGCCGACTATTGGAATGTGTTAAAACACTTATCTATTAGTGTCTATGGTTGACGATGTGAAGCCTCTGTTTGTAGGCTCCGACATGCAATTCCCTCTCGCCACGTGTTACGGATCTATCTGGTCACAGGTTTTATTGTCATTGTAAAATGATGACCCCAGATTCGTCTGGAAATTTGAGTTCAAATTCATCTTCGATCTGTTCATCGATGTCTCTGTTACCTTCCGTCTGTTTGATGGGTGAGATGATCCTCCGTGAAGCGCGTCATCCTCCGATCGTGTTTTTGTAAGTGACAATGAGGAGGTCTTCATCTTGGAAGGCTATCTCTTTTGTACGTTCAATGTGAATGTTCAACACCGTCCGAGAGTGTCAGCGTGCCTCGTGTATAGACCATAGTTGATCTGATTTGTTTTATTATAGTGATACTGTGTAATAATGTTATTTTATAACAATACATCAATTTCGAAGCCTAAAACGAAATTGTTAGGGTAAAACTATGGATGCAGCTTGAATCACCAAGAAGAAAAGAGATCGTATATGAATAATTTGTGTGGCCCACGAAATTTTTACCAGACCCCACGGTGGACGTCAAAGGTTCTTGCTAATAATTTATATTTAGGATATTAAGGGATTCAAAGGCTCAAGAGAGGTTATTTGACCTCCAAGCTATGGGTCTAACTTACCCCGCAGTTGGGAGCCCTTAAATAAGAGGTATGGTGTCTCTCCCATGTGTGTAGTAGAGAGAGGTAGTGAGCGAGTAAGAGGGAGTTGTTATGCCCATAGACTTAGGACATATATTTAGTACAACCATGATTTATGATCATAATGGTTGTAACCGTTGTAACTGTCCATTAATACGGCAACGTCTGTAACCGCCGTCCTTAATGGTTTATAACGTTTGTAAATGTGGTCCATTGAGTTATCTAACCAATCTGGTCTGGCACAACTCGACAATCATAGCCTGACCTGGCACAACTAGTCGGATATATCTCGGCCTATACAACTCGGCCAGGAACACTGTCGCACCCCAAAATTTTCCCTCATAACTTCAAGTTTATCTGGCTTAGGCTTCACATTCATCTGCATGCGCTTCCATGAGGCCATTAACATTAATAATCATTCACTCATCGCATTTGCATCGTTAGTCGTATTTAAATTGACCAAAAGTCTCCCTTAACCTTTTCTTCGTTGTTCCCGTCCACCTCCTTCTATCGTTGCCATAAATACCGCCATCGTTCTCAAACCTTCAACCACCTTTCTCCGACTTCAACGAAGTTTTCCCTGTTATCCTCTCCTTCCATTTGGTTACAACAACACTGGTTCACCTCCGCTCGATGCTGCCATCATGAATATGTCGTAATTCGTTCGTATTGAAACTCATCTCTTCATTGTTCATGCTCGCATGTTCTTCTTGTCTCAGCAACCCATCGCAGTGACAACCTAGCCTTTGTTCGGTAATCTCTATTCCATTTTGCTTGAATAAATTGTTGATGTGAAATAATTTTTTGAAATAATAGTGTGATAATTGTTTAGTTGATTGAACTGTCATGCTGTTCAGTTTGGTATACTGGTATGAAGTATGTGAAAAAAGGGTTTTTGATTGTGTTAGTGTTCGTTAGAAATGATCCTGGATGATTTAGTTTTAAACAACATGCTGCATGGTTTTAATCTGAGTTTTGTCAGCCTTAAATATGCTAGTCCTGTTTGCATTTCAAAATTGTGGTTTGAATTGAATCCATGTTAAAAAATTATACGTCATTGTGTCAAAATAAGATGATAATGTAGGTGTCGCACCCCAAAATTTCCCCAATCTTCGTACCATTGTGTAAATTATTCATTTCTCATTTGTGGTTCAAGGCACGGGAATGGATGGCTTTATTAGATGTCAAGGCTTTATCGAGATCATATTGTTAGAAGTGTGCTTGACAAGGACAAATGTCATTTTTCTAAATAGAAAACTTTGCATTTTAAAAGGATTTCAAGTTCTAAGACAATTTGGCAATCAAAGGTTTAGGAGTTGTACTCGATGTGTATCTCAAAACCAATGATTTTTCAAAAGAAATTCCAAGATCATTAATTTTTAAAATCAAAGATAGAGGGAACTTCTCATTTTCATGGGTTCGGAAATTATGCAATTTTGTTTAAATTTCAAGTGCTTTATTCTAATTCAAATGAAGAGAAATGACTTGAAATGTTAGAACTTTTAGATAAGTATCACCAAAAGTTATGTTGTCAAGATTACAACTTCAAAGTTTTTCTATGTTAACTCACAAGGACAATTTCAAGACTCCAAAGTTCAAGTGATAGTCTCCAAAGTTTAAGTGATAATTGTGATACGGTGAACTGACTTTGTAGGATTTTTGTATCCAAATGTGCGGATAGCAAGAGTCGCCACCGACTTTTATTTTTATCCAATTAAGGGAAGGTAAAAGTAACAGAAAAAGACCTTCATTAGAGTTCGGGAGAATGGTTATGAAAAGGGAAGTATTACTTTCATCCGGTTATTAGGCTCTAGTTTCTAAACTTTTTAAAATTGCTTTCAGTGTGTTTGACAAAAATGTTTTGAAAAGGCATTTCGCTTGACTTTGTAATGATTCATGTAGGAATGTTCAAAAGTTTGTTTTTGAAAATAATTTGAACTTTTTTTTGTAAAAGCATTTGTATTGGGCATTCTAGGAGACTTATTACACTCTTTGGTCGTTGTTTACTTCTACATTCCTTTAGAATAGCGCTAGCCATACCATTAGTTAGTAGGTAGCTCTATTCGTTGGATGTAGCGGGGACTTTCAATTTCCATCGGATGGTCATCAGCAACTTAGGAAGTATCCTAGCACATTGGAAGGACTATCATCATTTTCGTGGCGAACAAGCGTCAAGATCATGTATTCGAAGCGACATCGTATCTTTGAATCTCATCATTAGGGATATGATGAGAATCGAATATTCGAGGACATGACCATTTTGAATCGAAGGCATCGAGAAATTACCCTAAAGGATGCGTGTGTGATAAGGTGTTTTTCCGAATATATTATCTTGAAATACAATATCATTCATGTTATCTCCACGCCTAATTACACAAGGTATGTTTTGGTTAGAAGGTACAAAAAGGTGGAGCGAACTCGATTTAACATCATGGTTTGTAAGCAGAACCATAATATTAAATGAGAAATGGTCCCATGTAACACCCTTCTAAAATTACATTGGAAAATATAATAAATTAAAGCTAACATGTATAAAGGAATCACAATTAATTAAAAATAAAATTCAATATAATAAATAACTCTTAGAAGAACATAATTCAATTAATCATTGAAAATAACATATTAAACATGAATTATTTTGAAAACTTGGATAAGTTTAAACCAACAAAACTTAAAAAGGTTAATGAAAAGTTCAACAAAACAATTATCCAAAACAATCTTAAATAAATTAAATAGTTTAATCAAATAAATCAAAATAACGTTTTGGTGTTACAAGATTAAATAATGAAAGCGAAAAGGTGGAATAAATAAAAAGCATAAAAATATGAGCCATCCTGAAAAAATCTAAATTTTGCTAAAACTTCCAATCTGAAATCATCAAAGTAAGGGTGACTTAATCATAATTAAAATGCATTATAAATTCATCAAAACAACAGGAATTTCTGAGTTATTAATCTACCCACAATACGACATATTCAGTTCAACCATTGACTTCACAAACCACAAAGCCATGAACGGCCATCATCTATGACCAAATTATAACAAAGGAAATCATCCTAACATGTTGTCGTCGTACAAAGTGCAATTCACAAGACTCTATGCATGGTATAGCAGTGAACTAAGTCACCCACTGATCCATAATCACCTGGATCATGATTATCGATTAGTCCATAATCACCCGGACATGAATCCAGCATCCGCGTCCATAATCACAGGAGCAGTTATTAAAATTTCGATAATTCCACACAATGGGAATTAGCTACCACCGAATGTATATGCATGCATCAAAAAATCATGCAACATTCCAACACAGGTTGGATTAAAATCTTACATGGTAAAGCCATTCATCGATCAAAACATGATACAATCATTTATCATGCACATCAAACAGCATAAACATGCATCATCCACCAAACATGATACAAGCATTTATAGTGGAAAGATCAACAATCATAAACATGCATATCTGCAAAACATGATACAATCATTTATCATGAATACATCATCATATACATCAAATATGCACTTAATAAAAAGCATAATCGGAAAATCAAGCATTTTCAAATTAAACTCAAATTCTTGTTATTTTCTTCATTTTTGTAAAATAGAGTATTTAATTTAAGAAACAACATCAAAAACGGCGATTAAACGGACTTACAGTTTGAAAGATATGATTTTCAAAAGATTAAATTTAAAATATTACAATGGTAACTTGATTTCCTCTGGAGAACCCGGTTCCCACACTCGATGAAACAACCTCTAGAAAATGTCTTTGAGACTTGGTTCCTTCAAAGGAACCGGTTCCTCGCGTTCAAATCTGATTCTTCTACGCAAAATACTTTAGGAACCGGTTCCTCCACCGGGAAAGCCGGTTCCTCGGACTCAATTTCCATGACTTTGGAAATTATACTAGAACTCAGTTCCTCCACACAGGAACCGGTTCCTCGACCCTCACATTTGTGAAAACTTCATTTACATTACTATCCAATTTCATCCAACCTTTATCAGCTACGAATCAGTATACTACAACACCAAATAGGTTCGAATACATGGTTTCAATAATCGTAACACACCATAACATACAATCGTCAATAACATTAGTTTGCATCAAACATCAAAAATTCATGGATTTTTTGGGTTAAACTCATAAACCTAGAAAATCCTAAATTGGGATTTTAATCTACTCAATCCACATCCTATCATACCCAAACTATAAGGCATATTAATTATTGAGAAATCACCTCTTACCTTAGCCAATTGCTTGAAACCTTATTTTCTTGGTTCTTCTCTTCCTTATGCCTCTTCTCTCTCTTTTCACGTATGATCAATTTTCTCCAAATGGTTTCCCCGATTCTCTTTTTCCTTTATTATTCTTTTTTTATTCTACAATAATAATAAACAAATACTAATTTGAGTCTTTTGCTCTCGCTCCTCCTTCCTCCTTACACCAATGATTCCTTTTATTTAATTAAATGATTCCAATAATTCTAATAATTCAAACTTTAATTAAATGAATGATTAAAATCCAAATTATTTAATAATTGAAAATATTGAGATTGCAACTCTCCCCACTAAAAGTTTAGGTCCTCACTCGCCAAAAGGTTTGGCGGCACTACATAGGCAGTGACTTAAGCCAAAAGCGCTATAGGTATCAAAATAAAAAATAACAATTTAAATACTTTGAGACAACTTCTTATAAAGCTGCTATAGGCCTTATCAAAACAGCACTTTTCTAAAGCGCTGCTATAGGGTTTTAGAAAATTAAAAAATTAATATAAGTCTTTGCTAAAAGGTATGCTTTGAGGCATTCTTTTCATGTTGCTAAAGGTGTTTTCTTGGAAACTAAAGCTTTAACCTTAACAGCAGCTTTCGGTATTTGTGATAACCACAGTTATATAACATATTTGATTTAATTTTCATAAATAATGTTAGTATATTTATTTAATTTTCATTTCATTTCTATATTCGTTGGTATTTTTAATGTTTTGAGGGTATTTGTGATGAATAAAGATAAATTGAGCAAAGAAATAAATCGAGGAAAAATTGGATTAAAAGTCGAAGAAATGAAGCTGGGGTGATATAGCAAAAGGAGGAGTTATAGAAGAACAATTATACCAAGCCAAGAGATAAGCCCAGCCATGAGGCCCGAGCTAGCCCGAGCCACGTCAAACCAAAGGGCCACGTGGGCGACCATTCTCTTCTCTTGGGCGCCCGCCTCCCAGCAAACATGGGACCACCATTTTTCCATAATTTCCTTGAGGCCTTGCGTCTCATGTTTGACTGTTCTTAGAAGTGTCCGTCTCTTGGCTCGGATTATTTTTCACACCCACTTATTCACGTGCGAAGTTGGAAAAGGCGTTACTAAGGAAGCTATAAATGATATTCACAACGCCGAGCCACGACAAGGGTGGCATTTTTACCGAACAACCGTTCTTTCTTTGTTTTATAATTTATTTGGGTTTTGTACTTTGAATTTATTTTCGTTTTCGGTTTAGTTGTTTAGATTTGTTTTTAGTTTCATTGTTTATAATTTTCTCCGACAATTTCTACATCGGAGGTGGTGTGTATTTTCATTGATCTAACCTTCGTTAGATCTAGTGCTTTATTCCTTTTAATATTTTCTTTCAATTTAAAGTCTCAGCGGATCCAACTTGACTTTGTGGTGGAGTGCTCGTTTGTTATTCGAAGAAACAGGATTCATTTCCAGGTATTCTTATTTTCGGGGTTTTAATTTAATTATTTTATTTATTTATCATCTGTTGCTTGATATTTTATTTGATTGCGGAAATGTTTAAATATATTGACATATCTATTTATGCATGTCTGAATTAATTAATAGTAATACGCTAAATCTTTTCGATATTGGTATAAATTAATCAAACTAAGGAATCTTAAATGGCGGCATAATACGTTGTTGAAATATTCTTTCAGCTTAGATATCAATTTAATTCATTAAAAGAAGCTTAGAAACCACAGCGGATAAGTTTGAGGGTTATCATGGACTGGGTTAGAAACCAGCAGGAGGCGAGTTTGAGTTTAAAGCCGGATAGGTGGATACTAGGTATTGATTTTAAAGGCTGCGGCGTTTAAAAGCGATTAAACCTGCTTATTTTCAAAAGTGTTTTAAATTGGTAGGGATAAAAGCGAGAGCATCGTTTAAGTTTAATTCCATGATCTGATTCAATAGGCGAAAGTTTGAGATAGGGGGTTTAGATGAATATTGTTTGCTGGAAGACCTTTTCTATCGACTTGAGAAACAAGCGATGCGTGGATCCCCTAAGTTAGGCAATTCACCATTTAATATCAATTAGGTATTACATATTTTCCTTAACTCGATATCTTAAAGAATTGTTCTCCTTGAAACATGTCTTAACGGGATAACGTAGATCGATTTATAGTCTACGTGGGTTTTGATATCTTTTACTTTTTAAAACTAGCGATGGACTGCACTTGCAGTCTCACGAGAATTGATGAGCATTAAAATCAGATCAAGTTTTAGCACCGTTGTGGGGGACTATTTAAGTCGATATTGTAACTACCGGTGTTTTCATATGAACTAGGGCTCCTTTTTACCTTATTTAATATGTATAACCCAAATTTTTCCTCGCCCATTATCAATTATTTTACGATGAACCACAAGATCATAAGTCCAACAACCAAAAATCACGATGAAGATTTTTCAATATTCCTGAAACCTACTCTTACCCAAATTACCTCCAAAACTACCAATCCCACTTTTTGAGGAACCACAAAAACTTATAGTTTCAACCAAGCTTTCCTCAACCCAATTTTCTCTACAATTATCACACCAATATTTTTTTGAAAATCACGAAACCATACGTCGATCTCGAAATATTAATGGAAGGTGCAATGAAACATCTAAGATGATAAAACAGCGGAAACACAAAAGGACTTTAACTTACTCCAAGACTCTAAGAATCGCAAGATTTTAATTTGAAACATCAATAGAGGTCATTGAGATGTAACTAACTCTGAGTTCAGTCTATGATTGAGCACTTTGTAGAGACACAAATTATCCAAAATGAAAGTAAAGAAAACAAAGTCTTCAAAATAGTGAAACCCTTAACCAACTAACCACTAGCAGTTTAGATCCTCGCGTCTCCCACACCATTGACTTAGAACTTCAAATCTCCCGGCTGAACAAAACCTGGGAACTTTACCCGAAGAAGATGTGGATGTTGAAACAACCATTATAGAAAACTATTTGGAAATCTAGAGTGATGATGAGTTTGAGGAGGTGATGTTGTGGCGAGGAGAAAGTTCGACAGAAAATAGTGGAGGTTGGAAAATTACGCCAACACCGTTCGAGAGGAGGTTGTAAACAAGAGTAGAAGGAAGCACGGTACCAATCCCAAATCACTACACCCAACATTCCTTTCCACGAAAATTTTTATGGAAACTACATTCAAGTTAAGGTAGCTAATTAATAAATATAATTGAGATCCTGCGAGAACAAGCATTTACTCTTTTCATTTGTTTATAAAGATGCCCGAGCATCAAAGCTATTATTTTCAACACAAGAAGATGATTTAATGATTTATGAAAAGGGAAAGCTGTTAATACCCTCAATTGATTTTGATATGCGTAACGTGCGCAAACTAGGCGTGCGCATTGAGGCTCAGTTAAGTGGGGGTTTGTTATATAAAGGGGAATAGATGGAGCACCCTAAATATATATGGTTATCACAAAGCTTTATATATGAATACGTTTGATATGTTTGTGCATTTGGTGCTATTTATATGATTGGGAAAGTTTCTCCTTTGGTTTAAGAAGGATATATTGGGGTGGGATCTAGTGTTTGTTATTATTGTGCTCATAAGATCATGGATCTTCGCATACATATCCTAATGAGATCGAACATTGTAGCTCCGGATCCAAAAGGATCTGGTTTGTTTGGTCTGAGAGAAAGAAACCCTCGGCAGGATGAGACAACGTACTACGTATTCTCAAAGGATGTTGAGAAAGTCGGAGCAATCGTAGTTCCCACTTATGCTGAGTGGGCTGCGGGATGTTAGTAAGAGACAGACAAATGTCATCTTAATGAAAAAATGTATCTAATCTATTTCATCACATACATTTTGAAAAGTTTGATTGATTGAAATCTTTCATCGTAAGTTATAGGTGTTTTGCTTGAGTGGCACAAGCACATACATGTTTAAGAAAGATGTTTGAAAAAAGATTGAATCTTTTAAGCTATGGCATTGGGTGTTTGCTTGAGTGTACAGCGTTACCACTTCTGATTAAGAGATGTTTTTTGTTGAAAAGTTTGAAAATTTTGATTGTATGTGATGTGATAGATGAGATAGCTTCTTCCATAGAATGATAAGCTCTAGATCTCTAGGAGAATTGATTGGATTAAAGGGATGCTTTTAAAGCCCATGGGTCCTTGTATTGTTAGCCAAGAGGAGGCATTCGAGGGTCATCAAGGGTCCTTGTATGAACTCAAGGAAGCTATAGGGTATGGGCTTTGTCTTTAAAAGGGATTTCATAGAAACCATCCTTTTGGAATTAAGAGCAATTTCACGGGAAATTATACTCTCTGGGTTCTATCCTAACGGGTGATTCTTTGTATTGGAAGCCCAATAGGAGGCTGTTAAGAGAATTTATGGTCTCTTTCATTGTATGATGCCCAGAAGGCTAAACTTCGAAGGAGTTCTTTTGAGCGAAGCCCGAGGAGGCGGCTCAGCAGGAGTGTTGTGCCCATGAAGCCTAAGCGGAGGCTAAGCTTCAGATGAATGAGTTTTCTTATATGAAGCCTAAGAGGAGGCTAAACTCAGATGAAATAGTTACTTTGTACAAAGCGCCAAGAGGAGGCTAAACTCGTAGGGGAGAGTTATCTTGTATAAAGCCAGAGGAGGCTAAATTGTGAGGCCTATTGGTTAGACTAGTTGTTATGTTATAACTAGGCAGTTGTATAAACAAGTGTGTGTGTGTGTGTGATATGTATTCACATGAGTTTATGAGAAATATAAACAATGCATGATGTTTATTTACAAGAGTTTATGAAGAAAATATAAACAAGTGTTTGTGAAGCGAACGTTTAAAAGCAGCGTAACTTGATTATTTACAAGTTTAATTGTACAAGGAAGTAAGTATGTAACGAACAGTATTTATGTACTGAGAGAAGGATGTGGATGTACATAGGAGGGTTGGGACTTACACCATAGGGTGTACATTGGTTTAAAAGCAGTTTCACGGGGAATAATGCTCCTTTTAATACCAATGGTATTGATGTATATACATGATAAACGAAGGAAAAGCGAACGATGAAGTTTATACGTGTTTGAGTATTCTGGTATCTATATTATGTACAGGTAAAATTGTATGTATATGCAAAGAATTTGATATATTACAAGGAAAATATGTATACATAAAAGAATTTTGGTTGGGACTTACAGTAAGGGGAGGCCCATGATGGGATTATAAAATTTGAGAAAAGCGAATTGGTTTTATCGTTGTCGGATCGATCATGGAAAAGATGCAAGTTTGATGAAAAGTTTTGAAGAATTTTATTTGAAAGTGTTTTGAAATGTAAAGTTTACTTGTAAGAAGTTTTGAAAAGAATGGATTCGAAAGTTTGAAAAAAATCACCTTTAGAGGTGTTTGAAAAGTGCTCAAAGTGTCATTTTATTTCGATCAAAATATAATCGGATGAAAGTTTTTCTGAAAATTTTTGCACTATCCTAAAATAGATACATTAATTGACAAGTGTAAAAAATCACCTCAAAATGAGGTTTAGTTGGTTTTAAAAATGTCAAAGTTGTGAAAAATAAAGTTTGAAAAAAAATGGTCTAGGAGCTTGAACCGGGACATAGGCAAAACAAGAGAGACTTAAGTGAGCTGGCAACCGCTGGAAATGCAATACATCTGTGTGTGTTCAAACTATGAATTTATATTTTAAACTGTTATTTTAAATTTGAAAAACACAGCATGGCTTCATCATCTTCTCGATCTTTAATCGACCATGGATTTAGTGTTTCTTGAGATGAAATTGAATGATAAACATGAAAGTTGATCGTTTTGAACCCAGGAACATGATGGCATCACTTAATTTCATTTATTTTAAACCTAACATAACTGAATTTACGTGAACACGAAGAACCTAAAAAAACCTAATTGAAATCGTGTATGGTTGATGATTTATTCAATTGATTGAGGTTAATGATCGTGGATGGTGCCAGAAAACAAATGGCCAAGAGTTTTTCAATTGAATCAAGAATCATAGAGTTCGAGTTTGAAGTTCTTACCTTTGAAGCTGGAATCGAATTTGATGAAGGTGTTTCAGTTGTTGTTTGAGTTGCTTGAGCATAACGGCCTCTATGGAAGGTGTTTGATCACCGCTTGCTACGGAATGATCTGAAACTCTCACCCAAGTCGACCTGCATAAGCTTAAAGTTGAACTTCGAATTCTGGTTAGAGGTGTTATAGTTTGTTGTTTGATCTGCATCATGTCTATGATGTATATGGATGATGTTTGGAGGATTAAAACTCAAGTTGATTAAGTAACTATGAATTCGAGAGATTATGGCGGTTTGCAAGCTTTGAAAACATGAAGTGCAATTCTGAGTTTTAGCTTTCATTGTGTTGATCTTATGTTTCAAACATGTTATATATTGATTATAAGATATATTAGACACAAAAAAATTCTTCATAGCTTTCACAAATTTTCAAAATTGCAAGAATTCTCAATTTTCACTATGTTTCTTGAATTTCAAGTAAGAAGAGAAAGCATGTCTTAATTACTTTGGTGTAGTTTGAATGGCAAACAAGACATCTATTATAGGCCATGAGTTCTGAAAATAATTGAGAAATTTGGCCATTGGTAAATTTGACTTGCCTTAGAGGGCGAGAAGTCATTGCATTAAATGCAAGGAAACTTCCTTTAACCATAGTTATTTTTCAATTTGATCTTATCTTTGCAATTACTTTCCTCTGATATTTATCAGCTCTAATCTTCAATTGCAGGTGGCAAACTTCTAGAAAGAAGAAATCCAAAATGACCTATAATTGTGAAGTTTTGAACTTGAAATCCATGGTTATGGAGCTATGTTTCAATTTCAAAGTGTAGCTAGCTCATGTATTTGATAGTTATTGGACATTTTGGAAAGCTTTTCAAGGGCTACAACTTTCATGTTTGAGTTTTTCCAATTCAAAGTGGAACTATGTGAAAAAATGCCATGAAGTTTGGTAAAAGTACAAAATTTTAACATTAAATTTTTTCTAAGTGTTAGAAATTTTGACTTTTATTGACTTTCAAATTCTTTGATTTTTATGATCAAGATGGATCATTGAAGTATTTTTGATGATGGAAAAGTTTTGTTTTGAAAAAGTTGACCAAAGTCAAAGTTTGACTTTTACATGCGGATGAAATTTCATCGGATGTTTGAAATTGGTGATGAAGTACGAACTACGTGATGTTTTGAATCAAAAATTAGGTCAAGATGTTGTATCTAAGATATGAAGATCAATCTCTAACCAAAAAAAATCATTCATTGATCGGAAAATCGAAATTGCATCCTCGATCAAAACCACTAATTAATTAGATCTTTGATAGATCAATGAGAAAAGTTGAATATCGAAGATCGATTGATGATTTGATCAAGATAGATCAAATGAGGTGATAAAACTCAAACCCTAATTGGTTTCCTCTTCGTCGAGATGAAAATTTGATGAAACCTAATTTACTGACACATGAACTCCACGCTCGATTAATTACTACGGGTACATTAGTGATGCAATGATGCAAATGTGAGGTGGTATATTAGGTCAAAAATTGGGGTATAAACAAACTCAGTAGACTCCCAATCTAAAAAGTTTGTTGGTATTGAAAAATATCCATACTAATTCACCTTATTTGAAGTCTTTACCTAAAAAGCGAAAACTAGAGGACCATAAAACTAAGGATATAATTATTGTTAAGAGGGTAAGGTTAACTTATGATGGATGAAATCACTAAGCCCAAATTTGAAAAAACTTATAGTTAGGATAGATCCAGAACCACCACCAAATTTGAAAGCATAATAGCCCTCAAATGTAAGAAAAGAAAGGTGAGGTTATGTGAGATGGCTTGATAAGTGTATGGAAAATCAAAAGATCATTCTAGTTTCTAATTTTAAATTTTCTTTTTGTATTTTCAATTCTTTCTATTTTATGTTAAATTTTAAATTTTTTGATTATCGGTTGCACCCTTTCATCTGATCGTTTGAACTACTTCGGTAATACCGATAATTATATTCAATTAAATAATCTGCATTAATATTTATATAATAATTGAAAATTCAATTATCGTATTTTTCCTATCAATATCCTGAACTAATACTTCCCAATATTTAAAGTATTATAAGGCATTATATACTAATATTATATATATCCTACTAATTAAAGTTTGAATTATCTATATTATATATATATAGTATATCTATTATGTATGCATGTGATCTGAAAAACAACAAATTATTCCCTTAAGCCCGTGTTCCCTCTTATCACATGCACTGCTCAATAACTCACCTCATACAGATTCCACCTTGTTCATTTATTAAATTGCCATGCATGTACCTATGAGGCCAATTAGCCTCGACTTCGACATCTTGTGGAGACGGACGCCTCCTGCTTTCCTTCTGCAGCATTCCATGCTCTTCCCGAGACACCGCCTCTTCCATCCTCACAAGCCTTGAGACGCCGCCTCACGTGTCTTCTTGTTTTTCAAATTTTTAGAGCATCCGCCTCGTAAATGCAGCAGCTAACCTCGTGCTTCTCCCATTCTTCACAGCGTGATGTTCTCTTCGCTTCCCTTGACTTTACGTTTAGTCCGTTTCCCTTCATTTCTTTCCTACACTAATTCCCATTCAACCATCCCATTAATCCAATATTCTTTCATTTCCCACCATCAATTCAATTCAAACTTCTCCCTCCTCATTTCCCAACATACCATTATTTTCATTTATTCCTCTTCACTCTAAACCCACTAAATAACCATCCTCATTTCTTCTCATTTCACATCCCTTCACTCTTCTCCTCTTATATTTCCTCTCATCAACCCATATTTCTACCATCTTAACCTTCGTTTCCTTCTCCATCCTTGGATCCACGAAACAATCAACGTCAAGTTAAACGGACAGAAGCACCACCGAACTATCCACGATTATGTTCGAGATCACGATGATGGCCAACCATGCGCAAATACATTAAATTCTATTCCGTTCGATTAGGTCCCCACAAAATATGGACACCCGATTGTTTGGACCTTAGGAATATTGCGGATAGCATCACATTCATGCACAAACACGACACTTAGTCTTTGTTCAAACCCATATCAACCTTTGAACCACTTTCGTTGCTGAATTCCTTAGTTCTTCTCCTACATCCACCTCCTGACGATCCTTACCACCGACACTGCTAACTGCATATTCAAGGGAATATTCTGTCGATCAAGAAAGAGTCGTGGAGCTTTTACTTTTCACTCGAGGTCAGAATGTTCATTATAAACCATTCGACTCGACAACGAAATTTCTTGGGATCAAGTCGGCTTCTCTCTTTGGAATGATCCATCCCGCTGAGGTACTTCATTCTTGCTATGACATTTTGGCGGACCACGTCCGAGAAATTCGACCAAAATGAGTTGTTTATCATTTACGTACTCTCAGCGATTAATTGTCAACGCACCTTTCTTGCTCGTACATTCATACGTGCGTCAATCGTGAGGTACAAACCCATTGTCTTTGGTGGAATCATCTTCTCAGGCTCTTGCTTTAGCCCTTCAGAGCAGTTTTGTCCTTGACACAATATATGATGCCGACAAATCGCTAGATGTCATCTATTGTCGTGATTCCCATATCATCTCTCCTCGACAAGATGGCGGTGCTCATAATGATCAACCGTTGTCTAATTCGGTGTAGTGTTGCCTTGTCCTAATCAAATCGTCCGAATCCGCAATAATTGGCAATTTGCTCTTGATGCACTGCGACTAACAACAAAAAATCGCTGCAAATTTCGGCGGCTATGCAAGCTCACATGAATCGTCAAGATCAAGCTGTTTCCATACGTGGAACAAAACCAAGCGAGACTTCGCCTTGTTAGAGTTACAACATGATCATGAAATGCGGTGCGACCAATAAGAGTTACGGCGAACATCAAAGTATGCTTTCATGATGATCGTAACTTGAGCTTTGACTGCTCGCATCACGGATGCTCTTCATCTTAATGATTCGATTCGGCGAGCGTCGGCGACCTCGTACTAGAGGTAGAGAGAACAAAGTGGACTAAATTTTCAAGCGACGGTGATCACCCTTCTCCTTTCGATTCTTGGTTCTTTCCATTGAGGACAATGCTTATTTTAAGTTTAGGGGTTCGAACATTTCTTGCTTCGTTTTCTATTTTCTTTGCTATAGTTAGTATTTCCTTTTTGTTTCTTTTCTTTGTATTGCAAATTCCATTCAATAAAATACATGTTTATGTAATTTTAGTCTTTTATGTTTAATTCTCGTGCTTATTCGAATTCCTCCATTTTCTTGAGCCATAACGAAAAAATTAAGCATTTATTGACATATGCAACTTCTAGTATTAAGGTTGCTTATTTTTATAAATAAGAACTTCGGTAAAACTAAGGCAAAATTATTCTTGTCTAACACTTCAAAACCCCCAACGTGTTAGATTGATTTAAGTATATTATATCAACACCTTTAAACTTGGTTTAAAGTAGCCTCGAGTAGTTTATAGCGATCGGCACCGCCTTCGCGACAAACTACGTGGAGAATCATGAGTATAAGTGATTGATCAAGATTTTTAAAGAAAACTTTTATTAGAAGATGCACTTATTAAGTTAGATGGTCCTTACGGATCATTTAATTCAACATTCTGAAACTATAAAATATTTATGCAAAATCCATTATGAATTGGTTCGGTGGTCACGGTGCTGAACTTGGTAGAGGCGATTCGATCCCACGAATTAGTAATTGGATAAAGGTACCAAATATAATTACGGACTCTAAATGGATTATAAAGATCAAAAGTCACTAACGGTTACTCCACTATATGCGCGTAGGTAAAGGGCTTAATGTGATTGCACAAGAATGAAAACGGGTGAAGCAAGCGAAAGTATTAGGTCAGACTATAATAACGCAGCTTAAATTAGTGCGCAAAAATGGGGTTATCTAGTGTTATTCTGGTAATTTTGGTGTCAAAGTCTAAACTTGAGTTATCCAACAAAAATAAGCGCAACAAGTATAGATTGAATTGTGTTTTACATCGTTTGACTTATGCTTAAGTGATTTTTCATTTACTTTTTGCTTGAGGACAAGCAAAGGTTTAGAATATAGGGGAGTTTGATACTTGCAATTTATATAACATATTTGATTTAATTTTCTTAAATAATGTTAGCATTTTATTTAATTATTTCATTTTATTTCTATATTACGTTGGTATTTTTAATGTTTCAAGTATTTGTATTAGATAAAGATAAATTGAGCAAAGAAATAAAATAAAGGAAAAATCGGATTAAAAGAAGAAATGAAGCTAGGGTGATATAGCAAAAGGAGGGTTATAGAAGAAGAAAACAATTATACCAAGCAAGAGACTAAGCCCATAGCAAAGCGAGCCCAGCAGCCTTCAAAACCAAAGCCACGTGGTGACGGCGTCTCATCATCTCTCTTCTCTTGGGCGCCGCCTCCCGGTAGCGTGGGACCCACCATTTTCCACGTAATTTGTGAGGCAGCGTCTCATGTTTGACTTGTTCATCGAGGCGTCGTCTCCTACTCTTAACCAGTTATTTTTTCACGACGACCACTTATTTTGAGTACGATATTGGAAAAGGAAGTTACTAAGGAAGTTATAAATACAACATCGAAGGCACGAGCAAGGGTCGGCATTTTACCGAACAACCGTTCTTTCTTTATTCGCAATTTTATTTCGGTTTGTACTTTGAATTTATTTTCGTTTTCGGTTTCGTTGTTTAGATTTTATTTTAGTTTTCAGTTGTTATAATTTTCTCACGACAATTTCGCCGAAAATTGGTGTGTATTTTTCCTTGATCTAACATTCTTGGACAACTGCGATTTTTCAAAAATCCTTTGAATTCTCGAAAACTAGTGAAATCGCCACCTAATTTTATTTATTCCAAAGGAAAGGGAAAATATAGATAAAACCCCAAAAGCGGATAAGATAGTGCTATGAAATTGGAATCGAAGTCGGTTATGGGGAAGGTATTAGCACCCCTAATCCATCGTCTCGATGGGACCCATTTAGTTCTAAGTGTGTGTATATTCGCTAATCTTTAGGTTATAAAGAAATGAGATTTGATTATTATCATTTTGAGTTTGTACGGTTTTTGAACATGGACCTACATATTCCCTAATGCAATGGAAAGTCAAAACTACGTAGTTCCTCTTAAAAAGGTTTTAATTGGTTGCATTGATTTTATCTGAAAAATCGTGCGTTTAGAGCGTTCAAATGCTTTGAACTAGGACTTGTTTTGTTTGTTTGAAAAGCTTAAGTCCTCGTTCGTATTTGAAACGACTATTGCCTCTCTTTATACGAAAAGAGTTTTAATGATCGCATATGAAGCGATAAAGAGTTTAGTGAGTTGAGTTGTTTTATGTGGGAGGCAGTATTGGACCATAAGCGTTCAGCGGCTAACCCCATTACTCGGATGAGTGGGCAGAAACATCCGAATCATCTTTTCTACCCAAAGCTTTTGTTTAAGAAAAGGTGAAGTGAAGCATGGTTCACGTTTGATTAATTCAATTAAGACGCAAGCAGGGCGGTCGGGTCGATCTTGGACTGACTACCATATGTTTAGGAGGAGGGAGAAGTAGAGTATTTATGAAATTGTTTTGAAAAGAAACCCGACATTGGATCGAGGTTTTAAATTATGAAAGCATTCTGATGCGCGTGCTGAGAGAAAATGGAAGCGGGTTATGATTAATCAAGTATGTGGACTTAATTAACCTCGTGAGGATAGGTGCTCCTATCCCCAACCATGAGACCCTGGTGCATGGTAATTGGTATATAGACCAATGTTATTTTCGGGTTATGATCGATTAAAGCAACAAGGGCTTTAACCAATCTCGTGAGGATGGCCATGCCCATCCCCAACCATGAGACCCTTTAAGAAATCGGCGTATGAGCCAATCAAGATGAAATCGAATTGATTTTAATTTCCGTTGTGTGCACGGTGTACATTGGTGAATAGATGCTGAGTAAGTAAATAAACAGACAAAATACCATACAATACAATCGGAAATTTAAATAATTATTTAGAGACGATCTTTTCTGTTTGATGAAAAATCGGCTAATAGTTTAATCGATAAGTCATCAAATAAAAACTATCGGATCCAACAATTATTTAGTACATCGCAACAAGAATATTATTTGCGATAAAATAAATTAATTGAAAGAGAATAAGTTCAGAAATAGCCTGGAATGCCGTGATTCTGGACAATGCGAAGAGAAATCCATCTGAACTCGAATACTCCACAAAAATGTCGTATTGCTGGCGACTCGGGTGCGTCGGATCTTCCTCTTTTGGGATAAATATTCCACCGGCCCAAGTGACACACTATCATCATTTTTTTTTACCAACTTTAAATTAACACTTTTTATAAATTAAATAATAAAATAGAAAATGAAGAAAATAAGATAAAATAAAGTAAAAAAAAAAATTTCCTTAAACAAAGGTGGTGACACTTGTCACCACCAGACACCAACACATGTAAAATAATATAAACAAATTAAATTATTTTTTTTAATTTATTTTGAAGAAAAAGAAAAAACGAGAAGAGGAAAAATTAGAACATAGATCAACTCATCTTCCTTCTCTACGCGTTTCTCATCTCTCTCTCGTTCATCCTCTCGCCGCGATCACTCTCTGTTCTCACTCGCTCGATTCCTCACCGGAACTTTCTCCTGATCGCTCTCTGTATCTCTTCGCCGCGACCCTCATCGGCGCTCTCTTCCCCTCTCTCTTGTTCGCTCAGCATTTGGTTTCCATCGCCCTCTCTTTCTCACCGATCGCGATTACGTTCTCTCTCTCAAACCCTTTGCATGTTCTGATTTTTGAATGTTGGTATTTGTTTTCTGATTGCATTTTGTTTCCTGATTGTTTGACAGATTACGAATGGAAAGGGAGAATGGAAAGGGAGGAAGAAAACCCTAAGCTTGACCGATTTTTGAATGTAACCTTGAAGACGCGTCAACGATGGAGGTTCGCTACTCCTCTCATTCCGGGTGAGACCGTTCCGCTTTCCTTTCCTCTTCTTCTTTCTATCTTTCAGAACATATGATTTCTGAAAAACTATGTCTGAAGGCGTTAGGCGTAGAAAATGATGAATGCTTGCTATTGTTGTTTCGTTTCTGTTTGGCTGTGTTGGTTTTCGTTATGTTCTGGTTTTTAATATTAGAACAGACACCGCTCTTGTTTTTTGTGGTTGGTTGTGGTTACCTTTTTCCAACCTCTGAACTTCTTTCTGTTGTTTTCTGGTAGTATATATGAACAGATACTACATTGTCTTAGCATGTCCCTTTTGCTTGTAATGTTGGTTAAGGAACCATGCTGTGATGATATCCTGCTCTGGTCTTGACTTTGTTTGCCACCATCTTTTATGCACTCTGGTGTATCTTTGTCCTAACATCTTCTTTTTCTCTGATTTTTCTCAATTGTCCCTATTATGTTGACTTGAAAACCACACTGTGGGATTAAAGTGCTGGATTGATTTATGCTGCCTTGTTGCCTTTTGACTTTTGTTGGATGTTGAGATTAAGATATTTCTTGTTGTGTGCTTCCGGAACTTCAAGCGATGTATGTATCGTCCGGGAATAAAGCCAAGCTTTTGTATGCTAGTTGTATGCTTGCTGCCGGAAAATGTCGCTTTATTTCTTGTTCGTGAACCGGGCTAGCCCGTGATTTTGCGAGCAAGTGTTCCTCATAGATGATTAATCTTCACGATTATGAGGCTTTTAGCAAAACGATTCCGCCTCGCGCCTAATGATGAGTTTATGACAAAAAAGAACAAACTTTGATAATTTTCGCATTGTTTTATGTTTTGTTTTGCTTGCTAATGCATTTTCTCTTTGTTTCATGTGGCGGTGGAAATCGGATCAAAAGATAGGAAAGCTTGACAAGAAGATGGCGAGGATGAAGAATAAGCAAGCATGAAGATTGAATGACGATGTTGCCGCGAAGGCGGTGACGATCCGAAGATATTGTCGGTGTAACTTGTAGTTTTAGGATTTAGAATTTCTTTTGTAGAATCATCGCAAACTAAAGACAAACTAGTATCAATTCTCCTTTTGTAATCTTCAACATAATACTTGAATGAATGAAATTCAAAGTTCAAGCGCCAATGTCGATAATAGTTTAGGACTTATGAATTTTGAGATGAAACATTTGTAACAACAAATCTTGTAGTTTGGAATTGATACCAATGTACCATTTGAGTTGAATAGATGTTGAATAATTCCATCATCGCTTGTAACAATCTTGAATTGTAACAATCTTGTAACAATCTTGAATTGTTCCTTTGAAATTTGAATAGAATTTGAATTGACCGCGTGAAAATGTCCTACTTTACCATACATTGAATTGATTCGAAACAAATATGTTCAAACTTTTCCTTTGCACTTGAATTGTGTAACATAACTCTTCTATGCTTGCAATAACATCACCATCGTTTGAAATTGGTTTGAAGTATTGACAAATTGTTCTCATAATTGGAACTTTGAGCGAAACAACTTGGCAACATTTCCATAGCTTGTAGAATTCTTGAATGAATATTTGAATGGTATTCAACCACTTGATATAAAACTCTCCCTCTCTTTGTGAAGAAATTATAATTAGAAACTTAAACATTCTTTGGATACTCATCCGAACACTTTGAGAAATGCCTTGAATGTGAACATGAAAACTTGTAGTCACATGGATCAATAGAGTTTTAAAAAGTAAGCTTGAATTATCAAGAATTCTCTTTGTGCCAAATAAATTCAACAACTTGAGTTCGGTTTGAATATCTCATGGCGTTTGAAGCTAACAAGATGTTAAAATCAACAATTCTATCTTGTGTTATTTCTTCTTGAGTCCACGGACTTTACAACCCGAGCAGATTATTAAGCCTAACTCTTGAAACACTTTTGCACTCGGTAAATTCAGATTAACACAAACTAAGTTTCTTCAACTTCGAAGCTTCGAGCGAACTTGATTTTCCGTCATGCAAAATTCGATGTATCTTAGACCAAAGTTTGAATTAATGCAGTTGAAACAAAAATTAAGCATGATGGGATGTTCAAGAAAATATGATAAGGAGGTAAATTTTGGGGTGTGACAGTTGCCCTATTGATCATCTTAGACACGGTAAGTGGAAAGATTGACAACTTTCGAGGCGTTCAAGGTGGAAGAGGATTGAATACCGAAGAACAATTTGCCCGTGGAAATAATGCCACAAAAAGCGGATAACATATCTTGGTTAGGAGCCAAGAAAAACACTTGAAGAGAACTTACTAAGCATTGAATGCTTTAACACAAAAGTACGGTGTGAGAAATAACTAGGAGATTTCGACAACCTTTGGGGAAGTAGCATGTAACGAAATAGGTTGACAATTTTAATGAAAATGCTATGAAATGAAAAGAACTTCTCAAGCGAAAAAGAAACAATATCTTGAAAAAAATTGACATAGTGAGGTTAACAAGAGTTCTACGAAACTAAGGAATACCTAGAAACCTTACACGAAATTGAAAAGCGACACGATTAAGAACTTAACAAAGAGTTCTACGAACTAAGGAATACGAAACCTTAAGCGAATTTAAAAATGACATGGTTGAGAACTTAACAAGAGTTCTCGATTAACAAGGCGAGAACTTAACAAAGAGTTCTCATTGACATGATTGAGAACTTAACAAAGAGTTCTCTGAACTAAGGACTACACAGGACCTTAAACAAAATTGAAATGACATGGTTGAGAACTTAACAAAGAGTTCTACGATTACAAAGGCGAGAACTTAACAAAGAGTTCTACGAACTGAGACTACACAGAGACCTTAAACAAAATTGAAATAATGATTGAGAACTTAACAAAGAGTTCTCGATAACTAAGAATACACAAACCTTAGCAAATTGAAATGACATGATTAGGAACTTAACAAAGTTCTCTACGATTAGCGAGGATTGAGAACTTATAAAGTTCTCACGAATAGATGGCTTAGAACAATGTCGAATTGTTGGTTACGCGAGTCACGAGCCATATGGCATCTGAATGTCTTTGACGTCCTTCGAGTT